>JAOXOE010029326.1:0-14637 GCA_028565055.1 Phoeniculus purpureus
ACATATTTATAGACATTAATGAGGTCACCCCTCAGTCTCCTCTTCTCCAAACTAAAGACACCCAGCTCCCTCAGCCTCTGCTCATAAGGGTGGTGCTCCACTTCCTTCATCATCCTCGCTGCTCTACCCTGGACACCCTCCAGCAGCTCCATGTCCTTCTTGAACTGAGGGGCCCAGAACTGGACACAATACTCTAGGTGTGGAGTAAACAAATTTTTCATAAGGTTTTGCCAATATAGCAGGAAATCTGAGCTTGTACAGTCTTGGTCTGTTCTATTGGCGTACAGGAAGGACTTCTGCCTTCCACTAAACTGTAAGCAAAAGGGTCTCACATATACCCTTCACACTAATGTCTCCCAGTAATACTATTTCCCTTATCGTGTAAATGTCTTAATTTTAAATATCAGACATCATAATTCCTTGTGGTTATCTTCTCAGTAACATAAGCTGAGGTTACCTGTAGGCCACATGCTTTTTTTTGGAAAATTTAATTGAGTGTCACTGCCAATACAGTATGAAGCCGGTGTGTCCTGCCTTATCAAAAAACCCTCACAGCACATTATCTACTCCAACACAATGTGATGATTCAAAGCTATTGTCCTGCAAGACATTAACATTAGTATTTAATGGGTTTAGTAAGCTATTCACCACATAAACTATTGCACAAGAAGTTTTTTAAAAAGTTTTTTTTTAATACTATGAAGAAAGTACCTGTCTGTATTTCAGGAAGTTCTTGTGCTGCACCTGCCAATGTGCTGTGCCCAGAACACTGTAGCCAATTAGGCTTTTTTTTCTTGTTTCTGAGATTCCATTTGTTTTCCATAAAAGCTTTTGAGCACATCAGTGGTAATACTAATTTGCTTTTCTCCACGGCTTTACAGTCAGCTGTGAAAATACATACCTGCACCCTTTTCACACATGCTACAAAAGCAATCTAATAGATATCCTTCACTGAATGTCACTGACTTACTCCTCCAAAAGTAATTCTGCACCTCTGTAAATGCAGGCTTTCTGACCGAAGTCTTAGGAGGTGAAGAACAAACCAATATTCCGCTATGTTACACACCACACTATTAGGTTTGTCTAGTAGCGTATTTGGTGTTTTCATTTACCCTGCCTTCATCTGCAGTTATACTGCAGAGCACATGAGCACGTAATGCAAGTAGAGAAAAACTGATGGTATCTGCAACTGTACTGAACCGGTTTTAGAAAACGTTGGACAATGCAGAAATAGAAGCACCCTGCCTTCATCTGAACTGAGATGAGTCTGATCTCACACATTCAAAAGTCTGGTTTCAGGCCACGGTGCCTGGGTGCACACACACATTTAGAAGATCTAATTCCTATTGCAATTTGATGTGATTCTTTAAAAGTAGCCAACACTCTCTTGACTCTCTACCCTATCAGAGCTGAGGTTCAAGAGCAAATTCAGACATCCATGTTGTCAAATACCTTTGCACTGAGAATACATACAGCCAATACGTCTAAACTAAATTTGATGTGCCTTTGGTAAACAGAGCCTTTGGAAGAAACTTGACTAGGGCACACAGAATACCTGTATGGGAACAGCAGCAGTACAACAAATACATCAAATAGAATTTACTTACCACAAGTCTCCATCTTCAATCGTCTTATCATTTGGGGCTCCAGCATGACCATAGTGCAAAACAGCAGAGTTGTCCCCACTGAGAGGTAAAAAGAAATGTCAATGTGATTAATGGAAGAAGAAGCATTAACATAGACAACGTGAGAAGCAGCACTGTAAACACCAGGGCATTGATACATTACACAGGACATCTTGTAGTCTGTGAGAACTGCCATAGGCAACTGCCCCAGAAATCAGTACTGAACAGACATCTCGCTATGCTGGCTGCAAGATATGACCTTTCTGCAGAAGGAACTTGACACAATTCATATAAATACCTCCCACATCCATGACAACATTAAGGAAGCAATTATGCAAGAGTAATATTCCAACCCACACCCAGTAATTTAAAAAAATCCAGAAGGAAATTAGTAAGTTATATGTTTCCCTATGTGGGGCTAAATATTCTGAGGCACAAAACCCAAACTACCATCTGATGTGTTTGAAACACTCGAGTATTCACTGGTACTGGAAAAAAGTCACCTGTCCAAGTAAACAGTTTCAGTTCACCTCTGGTACAGCTACACGTGATCTCTGCTGGAGCAGACACACCACACACTGCTCAGGGAGCATTTGCAGCATACCACAGCAGCAGCAATAGCCAGCATGGGAACCAGCACACTACTCATACCTCTAATTAAAAATCACATCACAGAAATTTTTATTCTTGGAAACCTTTCAGACTAAACTGCTGATTCACAGGAACTAACTTACTCCAGAGAAGAATGGACCATTGTTCTACCTTCTGAAGCTCCATGATCCATTTGGTGACCTATATTTGTCCTTGGCATTTTCTCTTGTCTACTGACATTCCCCCAGGTCTATCACACGTCAGGTAAAGATTTAGAGCTTTACCTATTTTTCTTCTATTATTGTCCTCAAACAGATGTTCTTTTTCTCCTAAAAAGAATTCTATCATACCCAGAAAATACACATGATGGGATAGGGATCCTGCGGCATCTCTCTGACCCCTTCCAGCTGACTTGGTGGTCTGTATGTCACCTTCATTCAAAACTATATTGATCATCCTGCTCAAATTTTATTCTTTCAAGTTGTGATGGTGAAATGCAATGAAGTAAATGCAATGGAGTAAATGTGCCTGTTAGACTTGTGATACATGCAACTGCAAAAACAGTAAGCACTGCATCCAACAGGAGGTTACCTTCAGGTACTTGTGATCAGGTAGTTACTTAATGGATCCCTGGTCATTCAGATGTAGTAACTCCATAATGACGAAGAAGGATAAAATTTCTGGATGCTCTCAATGTAAAGGCCTAGATCGTGCTAACATTTTGAAAGCAGTAAGATTTCATTGTGAAATAGTCTTAGCATGTGAGAATCACTATGTAATAAAGCAGCAAAGGACAATGTTTCAGAACTATGAGAGTGATTTTCTGATATAAAGAGTATTTTTTTAAAACTATGCATACTCCAAAAGGAAAAGTTGAAGTTGTGAAATTGTGAGTTTAAAAAAACCACACAGAATTAATGCCCAGGGGCTAAAGCAGAGTTTTACAACCAGCAGGCTGTTTTTCTCTTCCTGAACACCTAAATTTGGGAAACTGTTCTGTTGTGCAGGTCACTAAAAATGGCTCCATAAATCTTGCACACAAGGCGAAGACAGATGTGAACTTCCTTCTGCAATGTCCTGTCTCCTGGACACTGGTGGAATATTTCCGCCTGGCCGTAGCTGCAGCTTCCCATGCCAGAACACTTTTAAACTTAGCCTGCTCTGTCTCAAAAAAGTATTAATATCTATAGTAGGGCAATGGCCTGAAATAAAAAAGAAAGGGCTTTCTGCACCAGGTGATGTGTACAGCAGGAACTGTGTTTCCAGCCTCAGTCCTCTCCTTCCACATGCAGGTGTTAAGACCAGAGAGAGCTCCTACCTCTGCACTGGATTATCAGGAGACAGTGATCTCTTTCTGCCTGAAGAACTGTTTCCCAGGTGGAGGGCTACGATTTGAGGTGCAGGGAAGGGAGGCACATGGAAGTAACTCGAATAACCTTGGTGCTACGCATGACACTGTGAACTCACAGGCTTGGTGCTTAGGAAAAAACAAACCGATTTAAAACCCCCAAGACCTGGCATGTGCACACAGGCTCCACAGCCGTTTGTCATCCATATCTCCCTCTAAAAATGGGGATAAAGCAGGAGAAGCAAATAGCAGATGCATATATTTATGATCAACTTTTAAAAAATTATCATGAAGCTTAAGGGCATGACTTCATGCTAATGTATTTGCAGACAGCTTGTTTACTTATCATCATATGCTAGCACGCTCGGTGTCATATTCCAGAGCACCTGCATAAACAAGTCACATATTCAAATGTGAGCACTGTATGCATCCTTTCAACAATAGGCATTGCAGATACAAAGACAGGGGATTTCTTTTGCACATTTTAATGTACAGGTGTTAGTTTACAAAATATTTCTGTAAGGTTCAGCACCAACTGTTGTGGAAACGCATGGAAAAATCTGTCTTTTCAGCACTGTTGGTGAAGCGTAAAGCAGCACACCATCCTTCTTGGCATTTGAGCCTCCTTAGCTGTCACGCGCATCTTGGCTTTGTCACACAAACAGGATCGTACCACAGAGAGCACAGTTGGTGCTGAGGACCAGATATGAACACACGGCATATGCATTTCAGAGTGTTTGTTTGTTTGAAGTGATGGGGATGAGAAGATCTCTTTAAAGGGACTGGCTCTGGGCATGTCCCCTGGGCTGAACACCCATTAGCAACCTCCTCCTGAAAGCTCTCCTAGCTCTTCTGCACCCCAGGTCTCAACCCTGTCTCTGAGCAAAGCTCTGCAGCTGTGGATAAATGGGGTATCTTGCTTCAAAAATGCACCTCCAGTCCTAATTAAAAAAACAGTGTGGACACACCTCCAGCCTGTTCCCATCAAGAAGTGCAAGCCCAGACCTCCTCATGGAAAGCATCTTTACCACCTTTTTGAGAGGAAGGCAGGAAAGATACTTTAGGAACAACACTCCAGAAGTGATGTGTGCCCACAAGGTAAATGCTACAGCCAACTAGATATTGTTCATAATGATTCAGTTATACTTTCAAGGTAGCTTCAGAACAGCTTAAACAAAACTCCCAGCCATCTGCCATTGACATAACAGCCTTCCTAGAGAAGCTTTTTCTTTTCCTCCAAAGGAGCAACAGTTAAAAGTTGTGGCATTAGAGCACCAAAGTCAGGGTTTAAAACAAAGTGCCGTGGGGAGGTGTGCATCATCAGCAGCTCTGCTGCCTTCCTGGAGGTCAGCACCTCTGAAAACCACCACTTGTGGGAATGCCAGTGTCTGCCTTCAGGCAGCCAACCTGAAAAACTCTCCAAGAGATTTCTTGTGTATCTCTTTCTCTATTCCTTCAATAATTTGTCTCTAACTGGTGCCAAAGATAGGCTTGCTACAGAAAGAATTGTGTGAAGTAGTGGAAAAGCTGCAAATTAACACCACTGAGAATGCAAACAGCAGCAAGAGGTTCAGAATAACAAGGAATAAAAGTCCCCAAACCACATTTTTTATCAGAAAACAAAGTCTTACCAGAAAGCAAAGGAATGTCAGCAGTATTTTAAAAACAAAACTAAGCTGAGCATCAAGCATTACAAAAAGTGCAGCTATTAGTATGTTAAGAACATCTAAAGAAAAACAAACCAACCATTACCTAAACAAGGGAACTATTTCCATAATGATTTAAATAATAAACTCAATCCAGAAGGAAGTCTAGCAGCCTTCTCTACACTTTTTCATCTAAGAGATGAAATCTAACAAAGTTGCATTGAAAAGAAACAGATCTCGATTTGGTAAATAACCTTATCTTACGCCAAAAGCTTTACTTACAGTGACCCTCACACAGAGGAAGGCATTTTACTACACTGTGTTATTCTTAATCATTGGTACCATCTGCCTGGAGAGGTGTGTCAAGATTTGAACCTAGGTCTAAGATGCCAGAGTATCAAGTAGCAGTAGGCTTATGCGGTGGTTGCAGAGATACTGCCACTTCCACCTCTGCCTCCACCTAACTCCAGCTGGAAACTGCGCCTGGTTACCAGTGGATGCCACCTGCAACAGGGTTGCCAAGATGCACTGCACATATCATCTAATTTTTCCACCGTTACCACGTGAAAATGGTTACTTGGTACACTAAGACACTGCACTGAATAATTCAGTAGCATTTGAACACTACTTGGAATCCAACACTTTGTAGATTAGTGCTAAATATACGCGAATACATTCATCGAATACTGCTGTCCTCATTTAATTGTGCTAACATGAGGTCTGGTTGTACTTCAAATCACTTACAAGTTGATGGTGTTTGAAAGCACCAGTAACTGCAGGACTAACCGGGCTATGTGAAAACCTGCAGTACTAGTGTATGTGTGGTGTTATTCTCAGCTGACTGGAGAGTGAATACTTGCAAGTGAACACTTAAAGCACATGGGCTCACACAAAAAATTCATTTATCATCCCCTGAAGAGTGCAACACTGGACAGGGCCAGCACAAACACATGCACTCAGCATGTGCCCTGTGATTTATTTCTGTACTGAAATGCAGTATTGATTACTGCTGACTTCCAGCTTAGTGAGCCGCTTTTCTCAAATCTGAATAACAAACATGCTTTTTATTTAAAAGCACGATGCTCTTCTATAGCAATTATTAGGCATGTAATCTAAAAAGGAAATATCCTGTCAAAATACCACAGTTTCAACCATCAGGAAAATAAAAACACTCAGCAAGAATAGAATAAAATGTAACTATTCAACAATCCTAATTAGAAAAGCTATTTTAACTATATTTATGATTAAAGTGGAGTATTTACACTGCCTGACTTTTAAATGGTAATAAAAAATGTCTACTACTTTTGCCATTATTATGTTAATTAAATTCATCAAATAGATCTACTTGTGTTCATTTTATTAGGATCTAGATTAAAATGTTCATATTATTCGTTCTTCATCACTCATAGTCAGAATGCAGCGATTTATGAATAAAACCTTTGTATTCTATCTTGTGTAATTTAGCACTTTTTTTTAAATTGAGTTTGTCTACACTTTTAATTGTAGCAGTGAGGTACAATGCTCACTCACAGCTACAACACTGAGTCACTGTATTGTTAGGATCTTGCAAGGGCAGCTCTTCTCCACATATTAAATCCTCCAAACTCTGCCCTCATGCCCTGTTAAGCCCCCCACCCACAGCACAGTTTGAAGGAACACGCAGGAAGCTTCTGCACTACTGTTTGGGCTTCCTTCCTTCTGGGTGCCCTGACTCAAAGACTACAAGCCCTTTAATGGGTTGGCAGCAACAGGGTTTCCAGAATTCCTGGTGCCAACACTCACATGGTGCAAATCCCGGGTTTTTCAGTCCTGTTGAGAGTTTAGTCTGTCCCCACAAGGATGCACCACACAAGCATGAGTTACGTGTTTCTGTAGGTTTAGCAAAGCCAATGTCTAGCAGTCAAACCAGATCCTGCAGCACAGGTTCTGATTTAGTGTACGTTAACATGAAGTCTGCATGGCCGTGAAAAGACATTCACAGAGATAACTTGATTTTACCATCACAGTCTGTGGCAATACCATAAAGAGGGAGTCTCATTTCAATGGGATGTTAATTCTCAAGTTATACAACAGTACTCAAAATGGGAAACTTTTCAGACAATTTAGAGGCACAATTTGCCATGAAGTTGCTCATGCTTCTACTGCAATTTTGCATATAAATTGGAGAATTGCATTACAAATAATCAAGTGAGTAAACAGCAGAAAGAAGTGAAGATGCTAATTGTCCTTATCTGCTCCAAAGCAATAGAACCCTATTGCCATTAAAGTAAAAAATACTTTTAATAAATGAATATGACTTCAGCATAGGGCAAATGTCTGTGAAGAGCAGCAGATCTACAAGTGGAACACATATACCAGCACATATGCCTCATCTAACAGTTATATAGCTCTGACTAGACTAATTCCACTGACTAAATAAGATAAATCTCTCCACGAAGCACAGAGCTGTCCTTCAACACGTATTCTAAAATCCTGAAATTCTGCAAATTAAAAATGTGAATTTTCCCAACTGCAACTTATAGAACTTTCTCAAACCTCTTCAGCATTCAGCATGAAAAAGACAGCAAAAACCCCTCCAAATTCCCAAAAGATTAGTTTAATTGCATCCTAATCTTGACACAAAGTACATAAGGCATATTTCAAAGAGAGCATTTTTGAGCAACAGAGAACAGCTCTACAGCCCTTCTCCATAACACTACTTCATAAAAAAGCCAATTGCAGCACAGATGTGAGCATAAACATGATCTTGGCAGGAGGCAGCAGTCACTGGGGAATCTCTTGAGTGTAGCAGAATCTGTAACAGAGTTACTTTAAGACACAGCACTAGCCACCTCTCTTTGGCTTTTCCAGAGGTAACAGCTCAAAACTCACTCTGGCAGCACTTGCAATCTCAACAGATGCCAAAAAGGAACCATTTTAAAAAAATCTGGTGGGAAACTGACCGTACAGACTGCAACACTTTAGCCCAAAGCATTCACTCACCTGCCACAGATGCAAGTGTAGGAAGTGTGGCGCATGCCACCCCGAGCATAGCAGTAGTGCTGGAACAGGCTGCAAAGAAAGAAAATGGGTGATTAATAATATATTCAAACCCACCACAAAACAGGGACAAAAGCAAGTCTTGCTTGAGTACAGCTGTGTTGGTGCAAATCCCCAGCTCCCCAGTGAGGCTCTTTGCCCACTTCTACTCAGCTGAGCTCTCAAATTCACCCGCATCCACAGTTCAGCAATCCTGCGGAACAGCACGCAATTCCACAAAGCCCATTAAGCAACTCTGCAGCCTAGAAGTGCAGAGTGCAGCTTGGTAACTTCAAATGGCAAATCGCTTTCCATAACAACTCAGCATTGAAAGGCAAATTATTGCTGGGTAAGGATAGTTCATCTGACCTTAGGATGGATGGGATGGTAACAGTGAAATGCTTAAGCTGAACAAACTGTAGGTGCTGAAAAAAACACTTCTTGTTGCATTTCAGAGATGCAACTATATCCATGAGTCTTATTTTCAGCCTTGCTGTCTCTCATCTGAGGTGTGTAAATTCAGCAAAAGTCATCCTCAACCAGCACTTCACAAGGAAGATGCTCACCAGACAGGGCAATGCTCTTTGCAAAATTATTTCAGCAGAAGCTCTCTCGTTTTCACCACCTCTCTGATACCCTCTGCTGAAAGCTGCACTAAATATCCCTACGTTTGCATGAAGCCTGACCGCACTGTACCACCCCCCTCTTCAAACAAGCCAACAGAGTTCTCCCATTACATCAAGCCAGGTACTTTCTGCTGGTGTCACAGCCCACACTGGAATAGATGGTCTCATGTTTTCTCATTGGTAGCACAACAGATACAGAAAAAACAAAGACTGTTCAATTTCAGATTGTAGGACCCAAATATCTCTGTAAGTTTCCCTGCACAAACATGGAAAAATAATTAACAAAGACTCAACCCTAATAGCAAGAACATAATGTGATAACATTAGGCTGAGTCCTCAACAACCTGTAAAGAACACTGCAACCCAACTCATTTGCTCCTGTGTGTGTGCAGGGCAGAGAAGTGAAGTGAGAGCAGCCTCAAGCTCTCCATCAGTACTCCCACTGCACTGCATCCTGCTGGAGGAGCTGTTCGGCCTTACAAGCATTAAAACACTTCAATTTTCACTGTCAAAGTCCCCTTCACATGAGGGCAGATGTGCCCAAAGCACAATTAACATAGGATTAAGTGCTTTAAGAGCTAAGCACATATCACAGATCCTTTTATTCTTTTTGAAATATGCTCTAATTACAATCCAATTCCCTTTAATACCGAATGAATTTCAAAACCTCATTTGTTGTAATACTGAAATAATTTCATTAACAGAGAATGATAATGGTGCTATTCAAAGAATAGAGATGTTGTGATTTTGTCCTTCTGCAGCAGCAACCCTTGGAACACAATTCAAATGCTTCGAAGGATACTAAAGACATTACATGCTTAGAAATCTACACCAGATTTTAAAATGACACAAAATGACAGTATTTAAAGAGAAATAAACAAAACACACAAATTAATCATACAGGGAGAAAGAAAAGCCTGCATATACTTAGCAGGGAGACCCGGTTTACAAGACCTCTTTTTTCTGCTCAAAATGCTGTGGTTTTACAAAGCAGAAATACTAATTTTGTGTTGCCCCAGAAAACAGCAATGGCAAAGAGTAGGTCAAATGACAGAGGAGCTCAAGAGGAACTCTGACATTGGGAGAGCACGGCAGAGATATCACTAAACTGAGCTAATAAAATTTATCACCTAGACTGTCGTTTGCTCTCATGCAGACATTTTGTCTGAAAGGACATTTCATATTAAAACACAGCCACAGATCTGCTCTCCCCTAGCATGTCTGCAGGCAAGGCTAACTCTGTAAGACACAACGCTTTGCACAAACATTTTGCACAATAACACATTACACTACCATAGATGTACAGTCACATTTTAGGAAGCAACTTTTAGTGTATTTTATAGACCCTTCACCTTAAATGATTGAATAAACTCTCTCTTCTAGACAGCTACTTTCAGTAATCTTCTAAAGAGCTTTAAAAATGAAATAATGAAGGTTGTAAACATCTTTCCATCATTAGTGATGCAGGGAAAACAGGGTTTATGTTTCCATATGACAACTGATCACATATTCACAGTCACAAACTACATGGCACTGTGCAGCCAAGAGCATTCACCTTTTGCAGCATTCCCCTGTTAGCAGTAAAATGTGGTAAATAAATTAAGCTGTGCTTCACATCATCCAGCTGTTGCTTAACTTTGTTTCTGTTTTCTAGAAGATGGAACCTGATTTTTTTCATCACATATTATGGACTTTCTTTAAAGAGTATGTAAGAAGTGGTTGTTTATATGACTGAGCTGAAGACAGTGTGACTTTGCCAGGTAACGAGTTTTCTGCCAGTAAAACTACTCACATCACTTCTTCGAATTCACTTTTTTGGGCTATGACTCATTAGAAACATGTTCGTTCAGCTGGAAAAAAAGTCTATTTCTATCTTTCTATCAAAGACAGCCAACATCCTCGTATAACATGCCTTAGACAAGTGAAGGATTGCATATCCCTTTAATGGCAAACGCTGGCTTTTCAAAGCTGGAAAACTTATATATAGAATTAGAGACGCTGCCAGTACTTTGTAGTTAAAATCCTGGTTGCACCGAAACCGATGCAGATTCCTCCACCAGACTTCTTCACAGCAGGATTTTGCTGTCTACACACTGCAAGCAGCTTTATCCAAAAGTGTGATAGAAAAGTGTGAATTCTGAACCAGCTGGCTGGAACAGCATTTAATCTGGCACTCCACGAATATTGCAAATACTGCATCTTGATCTTTGCCTCGTCTTTGTGATTGGAGGATGTGTGTGTTTAGGCGGGATTCTGTTGGTGCTGATGCTTTGCCATGAGCTTTTAATGCAATCAACACGGGGAGAAAAGTTAAGCACCTTTATCTCTCTTCACTTCTTTCATGGGTTTCAAAGCCTCCTGTCATGTTTATGCAACATGTCCCTGGAGGGTGTATGTATTACTTACCATGCACATACTGCCTTGGTGGTGTAGACAGATCAGCCAGTGGTGTATTTGCATGTCAGACGTTACCTTTTCATGCAGCTTTGTTTGACCTGGCATGGTTTTTGCATTGCTTTTGAAATTCGATCAATTTTTTAAATGTAGAGGTACATCTCGGGTTTAGTGTTGCCAAAAACATCAGGTTCTTTAACTGATTAATAATATGTGGAGATGGAAGGTAGTTTTATAAACCTCGTTGCTTTTGCCATTAATTTAAAAAAAAAAGAGCAAGTATTAGTATTAGCACCACCAACTTCTGTAAATCTGACATCAGTCCAACGACCCTTGCAAAATTTAATGAAGAACTAAATAAATTTCCCCTACTGCTACAAGTCTTACCTACTTTATTGATTTGAGAGAGAACAGAACTCTTGTTTCAGAAATAATGGGTTCCTCATTATTAGAAAGAAGAGGGAGCACACACTTGCTGTTTCTGAGATCTTACGCAGTATTGCACACATCCAAACAAAAAATCCAGAATGCTTACAAAGCCTCAGCTTCAAAACAGCCTAGAAAGCCACTGAAGTTAACACCTGCTATTCACAGCCCTTGTGACAGACTGCAAGAATCACTCTGACAACTTACGTCTTACAAAAATCTTTGGTCCAGTTTCTGCTGTTATCTAACGTGCACTGACAATCACAATCAGATCTGTGCTATGAATGCAAACTGAGTCAAGTAAGCTTGGAAAGTTGTGGATTTACAGTATAAAGGTATTTAAAGCAGGAGAGACAGAATCTATCTGTAACAGCTTCTCTCACAGTTTTTGCTTGTTTTCAGATCTTCTCCCTCACTAGAAGGCAACATATTCATACACACTCAGCAGAGTGTGGTATTTCCCAAAAGATCTAATTTCTAACTTGAATTCTTGCCATCAGCTCTTCTTGAGTTATAACAAGTATTTATAAGAAAACCACATTTTGTATGTTTCAGCTATTCAGTCTCCACCAAACCAGGGATCTCTAGACCAAAAAGTTTCAACTTCTGAATAAAAATCCAGCTGAGTATTTTGGCCTTTATCTTACAAAACAAGTAGCAATGTAGTTACAGAAAACGCAGTAAGTACAGAGAAAAGATTGGCAATAGAGAGCAAACACAACGTGCCACAAGTATCTGACAAAAGAAATTACTGACAACTTAAAACCTGAAAATGTCCTATAACGTTGCCCAGTGCATTCCTCAGTGGCATCTTCTAATAGTCCCTCTAGCCCAGTCCCACATCTTTAGGGACTACAGCAAAGTGCTGCACAATGAGATATGTGTATCACCGTGGCATGGAGGACTAATTGCTCAAGCCAAGGTTTCCAATGAAGGAGGACCAAAACCATCGAATAACTTTGTTCATTATTCCCATATACTAGAGCCACACCTGCTGGATACGGGTATTTATGGAACCAGATCTTGATAGCGTGACAGATCTGCCGTCAGAAACTCACCCGGTGGAGCATACAATGTACTGAGGAGTCAAGGACACTCATGGGTCAGTATCTCATCATGGTGTTTATATTGAAAATACACTAAAAAAAAAAAAATCACAGTGGACCACTCATTGGTTTAAGAGCGTCTCAAATCCACAATAATCTCTTCATTGCACCTTTCATAAAGTTGCCTCATAATGAAAAGAAACCTTTTGACACTTCAAAAATAGTATTCTTTGAACACAGGCTTTGAGATTTCCCTTGAAAAGCAAGCAGGTGGTTTTGAACTATAAATTGGAAAGCGCAGCAGCTTAAGGGAGTACTGTACAGAACTTGGAGGACTTTCTGTAGTTTTTCTTTTTTCTTCTTTTTTTATGAGTGCAGTTGGAAGACACAGGTGAATATCTATTAGTTACCTGTGCACCAAATGACTTTTGAATTACAACTAGAATGTGCCCTTACACTTTTGTACTGTGAAAGTATCAAGTACAGCTACGAGACACTGAAAAATCAAAGGGTTTTTAAAGAATTCACAAAAGGGCAATTTTTCCAAAGTTAATTTCTCTTTATATGAGGACTGACAGCCACTGTTTTGATCCTTTAGACCCACAGATATCTTTACTTGAGAAACATATAAAGTCCAAACAACACTAAATTGTTAAACCACACTAAATATAATTTGTGTGATAGATATCCATGATATCTAAAGTATCTATATTTTGCATAGTTACTTAGGCTGGAAGAACCACAAACACAGGAGAGAAAAGGAGGTGTCAGTAATAACCAGTCGGTGGTGACATGAGCAAGGTGAGTAGTGCTTCTTTTTATCCCACAGTAGACACTATGAGGTTCTTAAATAGTGAGCATTTTTCTTTGTTAACCAATGTACTCTGATGATGTTATTTATTTTCCATGGGAAATTCTATGCTTTAAGGCTTTTCTTAATCCTATTTTCATTTAGCTCACAACACTACAGCATTGCGAAACACATCTGAGGATTTTTTAATACCAGAAAAAGCCTGAACTCAATTGCAGAACAGTAAAGAAGGAAAGGGGAGAACGAGCAGGGGAAATAATGCAGTTTACTATTAATGAACAAATGGTGGATTACAAACTGGCACCGGAACATTAGCACTATGAGCTGCTGAGCAAAGTTTCCTTCTACACCTCGGAGACAGTATCATTAAAGATTTATGAAGGCGGTGTTATTATTTAAGTGTTCTACATGACTGCAAATTGTTTAGAACACTGACTTCTCATAGCTAGCTGTCATGCTATTTCTAATGAAAATTTTAGAGATTCAAACCACTGACTTGGGTTATTTTGCATGCTCATGCAGTAGAGCTGCTGAAGCCTACTATCAACCAGAAATACTGAAAGGAGCTTTGAAGCATCTCTATTCAAAATCACTCTAATACGTAGCATGCACAAGCAGAAATAATGTGTTTTTTAAAAAATGCTGAGAAGTGCAAAAGTGAGTACTTTCAACTTTGTAATCAAAATTTTATGTTGGTATTTCTAAATATGTTACCTCCCTTTATTAAAATGGGTGACACCTGCACTGGTGAGACCACATCTGGAGTACTGTGCCCAGTTCTAGGCCCCTCAGTTCAAGAAGGACACGGAGCTGCTGGAGGGTGTCCAGGGTAGAGCAGCGAGGATGATGAAGGAAGTGGAACACCTCCCTGATGAGGAGAGGCTGAGGGAGCTGGGTCTCTTTAGCTTGGGGAAGAGGAAGCTGAGGGGTGACCTCATTAATGTCTATAAATATGTGAAGGGTGGGTCTCAGGAGGATGGAGCCAGGCTCTGCTCAACGTCATCTAGTGATAGGATGAGGGGCAATGGGTGAGCTGGAACATAGGAGGTTCCATATAAATATGAGAAGGAACTTCTTCCCAGTGAGGGTGACAGAGCACTGGAACA
>JAOXOE010029327.1:0-14635 GCA_028565055.1 Phoeniculus purpureus
TCATCAGGGAGATGCTCCACTCCCTTCATCATCTTTGTGGCTCTGTGCTGGACTCTCTCAAGCAGTTCTGTGTCCTTCTGGAACTGAGGACCCTCAATTATGTTTACCTGAGCCAGTTCTTACCGTGGTGGCATTTATACGCACACATGCTAATTATATAGTCAATCATATTTCTGCTTCAGTGATCATGTTATAGTTCAGGTTTTTTTATCCTAGAAACTCTTCTCATTTAAATTGAAAAAAAAAGCTTTAAATTGGTGATTTTAAATTACTTGTATTAGGGTTGAAATGAAGGCTTGAAGAAAATGACATGTTTATTATCATGCGTTGTCTACAGCTTAGCACACAGCCATAAATTGGGGGAGCTCTTCGAATGCTGGAGATTCCCTAAATGTCAAATGCTTTATACACCTGACATTTAGGAACTGTGATGGAAAGAGGAGTGGTAAAATATGCAACCATCGAGGTGATAATTGAAAGCTGGCCTTAAAAAGTCAGGTCTGTAGGGCTGCTACCTTGGTCACAGATGCAGGAGGTGTGTGATTAAGTATGTGTGCTTGTGAAGATTTATAAGAGCAATGATTAATTCACAGCAGTCGCGTGAATAAAAAATAGCACTAGAGAGAAGGATTCAGGATCAGGAGGAGAAAGGTGATAAGCAGAGCTGGTGGTTCATCATGATTTCATTTTCACGACTATAAATCTGTGAGCACTGGGTGCCACTTCTGCATATTTGGGTTCAATGTTCACAGAATCACAGAACATTAGGGATTGGAAGGGACCTCGAAAGATCATCTAGTCCCCTCCCCCTGCCACAGCAGGATGACCTAGACCAAGTCGCACAGGAACGTGTCCAGGCAGGTTTTAAACGTCTCCAGTTTGACTGATATGCAGTTATCCCGAGTTCTGGTAGAGAGCTCAGGGCTGGTGCAGTGACAGTGTAAACAGCACAGCTGTACAGCTGCTGTACACGCACAGCGCCAGTACATCCCATAGCTGAGAACACTGGGCTGCCTTGGCTTCCCCTAATGGGAGAGTAAATATAGCCAGTGCTTCTATAGCAATAAAGCACAGACATGGCTCCTGCACACAGAGTGTATCCAGAGCCCTCCAGAGATCCCTGTCCCTTGCCTTGAAGAGCAATGAATATTCAGTAAACTCCTGGGATGAAAAGGTTGTGAGAACGGAGTTGATTATGATGAAGATTCTATCTTTCAGTTTGATTATTTGCGGTGTAATATTATCCACTCCTTCTGTTAAAAATCACTCACTGGGGAAATCATAACCACTAAAAGCGTTTGGGGATTTCAAGCTGGGTACAATGAGTTTTTTCTCTCATTTTTCTCTCTCTGGCAGGAGCAGCGCTTCTGCTCAGGGTTGAGAGGGGAGGGGTGGGTGAGACAAAAGCAATCAGAAGTGTTTCTCTTGGGAGCTTTCCCTGGGGAAAGCACTGCTTCTGAATCTAGAGGAATGCTGTTGCAGGGCTTTTGTGTAAAATTAGTCCTTGCTGATAGCTTAACGCTCTATGACAAACTCATTTACGGCGCTGAATGATCTAGCCTTGTTGGGGCTGTTTTTGTGATGTCTTTTAGCTCCTTTTCTAACAGTGTTGCTCCAAAGGCTGCTATAACCCATTAAGTTTAAGCTGATCCCAGGAGAACTGCGATACGTGCCAATAACCACCACAGGAATGGCCTGAACAGCAGCTATAATAATCCTCTATCCTCCTTTATGACTGATGCATTTCTTCTCTCCATCTTTTCCTTTCTGAACCCCTGTGACACAGCAATGGTTTATAGCACAGGAAACAGGACAGAAGTTAGCGAAGCAGCCAGGTGAAGGTGAAGTGCTGACCAACTGCAGCATGAGGGGTGGATCAGAAGGGAGGATGTTAGTAGATGGAGTAGTTCTCCTCCCCCTCTACTCTGCCCTGGTGAGACCACATCTGGAGTCTTGTGTCCAGTTCTGGGCCCCTCAGTTCCAAGACACAGAACTGCTGGAGAGAGTCCAGTGCGGAGACACAAAGATGATGAAGGGAGTGGAGCATCTCTCTGATGAGGCAGGGCTGGGCTAGCTGGGACTCCTGAGCCTGGAGTCTAAAAAATGGTTAGGCAGTGGTTTTATCTGTTTGCTGAGTACACATAAGACAGAGTTCTGGACCCAGCATCTGGCAAACAGGAGGCATCTATGCTGGTCTGACAGGCACCCTAATTATGACTGTAATTAGCTGCTGGAAATGGGTGCTTGGACATGTGTCAAGTGTAATAAGATGATCTAGTAGGTACTATTAAGCAAAGAAGTGAGGAAAGGAACAGGACAGCAGGAGCTGAAATGCAGCTGTTTGGCTTCTGGTTGGTTCTACCTCTGTCTCTGGATTTTGATTCCTAACCTGCCATGTGTCATGATTTGAGGCCACCCAGGTGGCAAGAAAGCACCACACAGCTGCTTGCTTACTCCTACCCTGCTCTGGTGGGATGGGGTGGAGAAAATACAACGAGAGGCTTGAGTATGGAGACGATGAGCAGGGCGGGCTTCACTCACCAGTTATGGTCATGGGCTAAAGACAGACTTGACTTGGGGAAACAAAATCAGTTTCACTTACACAAGCCGCTATCAATTCACCAATTGAATCAGAGTAGGATAGTGATACATACAACCAGCTTTTAACAAAATGCACCTTCACCGCACCCTTTCCCCTCTTCCCAGATCCAGCTCTGCTACTTCATCTCCTCCAGCAGCACAGGGATGCAGATAATGGGGGTTGTGGTCAATCTCAGTCCATCCCATGTTGTTTCTGCTGCTTCTACTCCTTCCTGTCTGCATTTGTGCCTTGACCTAGATGCAGACCCTTACGGTTGCCTTTGCTGAACCCCATGCAGTTTGCACAGCCCACTTCTCGAGCCTGGCAAGGTCCCTCTGCATGGCTTCCCTTCCCTCCAGTGTGTTGACTTCACCACACAGTTTGGTGTCATCAGCAAACTGACTGAGGGGGCCTTCAATTCCACTGTCCGTGTCGCCAACAAAGATATTAAACAGCTCTGGTCTGTGTACTGACCGTTGAGGAACAGCACCCGTCACACCTCTCCAGTTGGACCCTTGCATCCATTTTCAGGAAGCTAAAGACAAACCTCCAAGGATGTGCCTAGAGAATTGTACTATTTATGAGACATACATTATTTATTTGACCTAAATATTCCTGTATGTTTCCCATCTTGTAAAAACAAGTGCAAGAGTTTGTATGGCTGATGTATTGACAAGCTGCCTAGAGCTATTCATCTAAACCATAAGAGCTCCCGGCCTTGGCTTATTTTTTGCTCTCTAGCTAAGGTGGTAGAGTTGTGTATTGATTCCACAGACTGGCTCCTTTGGTCTTTATTTCTTGGTGCTTTGACATTTCATTGCCTGTGTGGTGGGTAAACTGTGGTTACCAGAGTTAAGTGATGTTTGGTGTGTATTCATGTTAAGGCATTTCGGTTCCTCTTTAAATTAATAGATGTATGAGTCGGCTAATTAGAAGTGAATCAATCTGAATTGATTTCAGAATGAATACAAATGTTTGAGCCAGACAGGTTTGTAAAAGAAATTAAAAGAAAAGGATTTTCCTCATAGATTTCTCAGCTATACCACAGCACACTGTCTTTAAGGAGGACATCGAGGCGCATGAGTGCAGAGTGCAGAGGGCAACGAAGCTGGTGAAGGGCCTGGAGAATAAATCTTATGAGGAGGGACTGACAGAGTTGGGGCTGTTTAGTTTGAGGAAGAAGAGGCTTAGGGGAGACGTCATCGCTCTCTACAACTATCTGAAAGGACACTGTGGAGATGTTGGTGCTGGTCTCTTCTCACAGGTTGTTAGCAACACAACCAGAGAGAAGGGCTTCAAGATTCAACAGCAGAGGGTTAGACTGGCCATCAAGAAGAAATTATGCCTGGATAGGAATAATCTGGTCACTGGTCAGGCAGTGGACTGGGCTGCCCAGGGTGGTGGTTGAATCCCCATCCCTGGATGTGTTTAAAAGTTGCTTAGATGTAGCATTGGGGGATCTGGTTTAGGGGTGAACTTATGGAGTAGGGTTGATGGTTGGACTCAATGATCCCAGAGGTCTTTTCCAGCTTGAATTATTCTATGTTTGCATGCAAAAAGAAGCCCAGCAGAAAGCAGAACTTTATCTGAAGTTCGTGATTGATTGCCTTGGATGTTGTCAAACTGCTGCAGAAATGAAATAGAATCACTTACTCTGTTAAACCACTTTGGCTGTGACTTAGTTTCCAAAATGTGGAATACATTTAATACAAGTTTGAGTAGCCCTATGGTTTAGCCACCCTGTTTCTGTCTGTTTTAAGCACCTGTTTTCATTTAACTGTACAAGAGAGACCAAAATTCTGCACTAGCTTTACACTCCTAACCACTGCACTGAGATCAGTTGATTTTGAACCCGGTCCACAGTACAAACTTCATTTCTTCTGGAAAAACAATATAATGGAAGAACTACAGCATGAGTAGCCAAACCGATGGGAGTTTTACAGGATGACTGTAACAGGCTTAAAACCCAGCTGTACTCCTTACGGCCTCATTCTCTCTCTCTGGATGCTACCTCACTTTCTCCTGCCCTTGTGTTATTGAAAGCTGCCACATTTCATGTAGAAGCTCCAGGAAAAGATTTATGATACTGGAATATTTTAAGGAAATAGAAGCAAAGCAAAGGAAAACAAATACAATGGTCTTTAACAAACCAGACGGTTGCCTTAAATATGCTGTATTCACAGGATCACAGAATCACAGAACATTAGGGATTGGAAGGGACTTCCAAAGATCATCCAAGTCCAATCCCCCTGCCACAGCAGGATCACCTAAACCAAGTCGCACAGGAACATGTCCAGGCGGGTTTTAAACGTCTCCAAGGAAGGAGACTCCACAACCCCCCTGGGCAGCCCCTTCCAGTGCTCTGTCACCCTCACTGTGAAGAATTCCTTCTCCTATTGATGTGGAACCACCTCTGTTCCAGCTGACAGCCATTGCCCCTTGTCCTATCATTAGATATGGTATTAGTCAATTGGGACTTTTCAGTCCTAAAGTCCAGGCTGGTTTTTTGCCTTACTCTTCCATTTTCTGTCACAGATCATTAAAAGAAAAACAACAACTGAATGATCCATCTCTGTTACTTGCTGCGTGAAGCTTAGAAAGCTCTTTGTAGTATTCAACCTTCTCACTGATTTTATCATTTTACAAGTGATGGTTTTCTCATACAGTACTGTAATCTCATACACTATTGCCAGCTGGAAAAGGGGGAAACGTAGCCCCCATCTTTAAAAAGGGAAAAAAGCTAACCAGGGGATCTACAGGCCAGTCAGTCTTGCCTGATCATAAAGCAGATCCTCCTGGGAACTGTGCTAAGGCTCATGGAAAACAAGTTGGTGACCATGCCTGAGAAAACCAGTGGCCTTCTAGGACAGCGTTACAGCACTGGTGGATAAGGGTAGAGCAGCTGCTATCAGCTACCTGGACTTGTGCAAGACATCTGACACTGTCCTGCGTGACATCCTGTGCTGGTTTGACAATGCGTCCTTAGTTTGATAACACATTTGATGCCACGTTTGATAACATGTCCTTGTCTCTGAAATAGAGAAACGTAAGGGTTACGAGTGGTGTTCCTCTGGAGTCTGGTTTGGGTCCAGTGTTGTTTAACATCTTTGTGGGCTACAGGGACAGTGGCATTGAGTGCACCCTCAGCACGTTTGCTGATGGCACCAAGCTGTGTGGTGTGGTCGATAAGCTGGAGAGAAGGGAGGTCATCCAGAGCAACCTTGACAGGCTTGAGAGCTGGGCCTGTGCAAACTGCATGAGGTTCAACAAGTCCAAGTGCAGGGTCCTACATCTGGCTTGGAGTAACGCCAAGCACAAATATACGTTGGGTGGTGAGTGGTTTGAGGGCAGTCCTGGGGAGGACTTGGAGGTATTGGTAGATGAGAATCTCAGCTTGAGCCAGCAATGTGTGAGTGCAGCCCAGAAGACCAACAGTATCTCCAGCAGGTCAAGGGAAGTGATTCAGCCCCTCTATTCTGCCCTGGTGAGACCTCACCTGGAGTTCTGCTTCCAATTCTGGAGTCCCCAAAACAACCTGTTGGAGAGTGTCCAGAGGCAGGCCATGAAAATGATCAGAGGGCTGGAGCACATCTTTTATGAAGACAGGCTGACAAAGTTGGGGTTATTCAATCTGAAAAGAAGACTCCTGGAGGACCTCATAGTGACCTTCCAGTCCCTGAAAGGGGCCCATAAGAAGGCTGGAGAAGAACTGTTCACAAAGACATGGAATGATAGGACAAGGGGGAATGGTTTTAGGCTATAAAAAGTTAGATTTAGCCTGGACATTAGAAAAAAGTTCTTTAATCTGAGGGTGGTAGATCATTGGAAGAGGTTGCCTAAGAGAGAAGGTGGAGGCCCCATTCCTGGAGATATGCAAGGACAGGCTGGATGGGGCTCTGAGCAATCTGTTCTAGTAAGAGATGTCCCTGCTTGTAGGGGGATTGGACTAAATAAGTTTTGGAGGTTATTTCCAACCAGATACCCTCTATGATTCTATGCTCCTATGAAGAAATGCCTTAGGAAACTGCCACAACGATTTTAACAATGATGAGATATTAGTGACTTACAATAGGAGTTGTATGAATATCAATATTTATCTCATGGAAAAAGAAGGGCCTCCATCTCTAATACTGAGAAGATTTTTACGTATAGATTAGGGGAAATATCCATTTTTGCGTATTAGTTGAAGAAAGATTTTTACAGGATTATTAAAAAAATGAAATGTAATAGTAGATGTTTTACTGAGCCTTTTAAAGAAAGCAAAGGTCCCTAAAGTTTGTTACTGGACCTTAAAAAAGCCTCAGAAATCCATTTTACAACCATCTCTGTGAAAATTCTCAGTATGAGGAGCCATAGCAAGCAGAATTTTGAGACTTAGAATCATAGAATAATCATGACTGGAAAGGATGTCTAGGATCAACAAGTCCCACTCTCAGCCCAACAGCTCCTTAAACCCTACATCACAGCCTCAAGTGCTCTAGCTACTTGGTTTTTAAACACCTCCAGGGATAGAGACTCCACCACCACCCTGGGCAGCCTGTTCCAGTGCCCAACCACACTCTTAGGAAAGAACTTCTTCCTAAGATCCAATCTAAACCTCCCCTGATGCACCTTGAGTACATTTCGCCTCATCCTATCATTAGTAATTTGGGAGAAGAGACCAGCACCAGCCTCACTACTCCAGGTCGGGTCTCACAAGTGCAGAGCAGAGGGGAAGAATCACCTCCCTCGACCGACTGTTACTGCTTCTTTTGCTGCAGCCCAGGACACGGTTCGCTTTCTGGGCTGCCAGCGCACACTGACGGCTCCTGTTCAACTGCTGGTCCATCACCCACCACCAAGACCTTCTCCTCAGGGTTGTCCTCAATCCTTTCTCCTCCCAATCTGCGTTCATGCATGGGACTGCCATGTTTCATTTCATGTGCCTGTTGTTACAGAGCACTCTGCTCTTTTGTCTTTACAACAAGAATGAAAGAAGTTCTGAAAAAAGTTTGAGCCATGGTTCATGAGAAAATGGAAACCTGTGACACAAGTGGGATGAAATGAATGTCAAAGAAGGTATTAAAAGGCTGTGTGCCCTTGCTCATCAAAAGGAAAAGATCTGCTGTGCAATGTTTCGTGAAGGGAACAGCCAGTTTCTTTATGAGGAGCTACAAAAACCTCTTTGAAACAACCAGGACTTTGAGAGAGGGCCCTGACACACCTAGAGCTTCTCTTGTTCCACAGCACTGGCCTGGAGCTGTCAAGATGTAAACTGAACTTCAAAAAATGCCAATAGCTCTGTATGAAAATTGTAAACACATGTAACCGCATTGCTGAGAGGGAAAATGCACCCAGTCCTTGGCGTCTGGAGGCACTTTGTTTCATCCTCTCTCTTTGTTCCTTTTTGAGCACCTCTCCTGTGAAGTGCTGCCCTGGAACACAAACTCAGCAACCAACAAGTTTTTAACTTCATTTTTAAGGCTGTTGAGATTCACTGCCTTTGATTTGCATGAAGACGATGGGGAGATTAAATGTAGGAGTCATGGTTTTGTGATTATGCAGGGTTTCTAGGATGTACTCTTGAGCTGGTAAGGGAGTAAGTATTGGGGACTTACTTGCCGATGGCATCCTGGGGTGGATTAGAAGGGGGGTGGTTAGTAAATGGAGAGAGGTTCTCTTCCCCATCTACTCTGCCCTGATGAGACCACATCTGGAATAGTGTGCCCAGTTCTGGGCCCTTCAGCTCCAGAAGGACACAGAACTGCTGGAGCGAGCCCAGTGCAGAGCCACCAAGATGATGAATGGAGTGGAGTGTCTCCCTGATGAGGAAAGGCTGAGGGAGCTGGGTCTCCTGAGCTTGGAAAAAAGGAGACTGAGGGGTGATGCCATTAATGCTGATAAATATGTGAAGAGTGATTGTCAGGAGGATGGAGCCAGGCTCTGCTCAGTGGCATCCACTTATAGGACAAGGGGAAATGGGTTGTGGGGTCTCCTTGTCTGGAGATGTTTAAAACCCGCCTGGCCATGTTCCTGTGTGTCTTGATCTGGGTGATCCTGCTGTGTCCAGGGGACTGGACTAGATGATCTTTCGAGGTCCCTTCCAATTCAATTCCCTAAATTGATTCTGTGGTTCTGTGGCTGTACCAACAGCCAATACTGGGTGAAATGCTTGGATGGACACAGGTTCTTGGAAGCTCTCATGTTTTCTTCACTAGCATTTTTCAAACCCTGTCTGAACAGCAAGATTGCTTTAGAGTTTAGGTCAAGGTAAGAGAAATGGCTATTTCATTCACATGGAGCTGCTGGAGCAAGTTCAAAGGGCCATGAAAGATGACCAGAGGACTGGAACACCTCTCCTATGAGGACAAGCTCAGAAGGGTGTTCAACCTGGAGAAGATGAAGCCTAGCAGTGAGGCTTTACTGTACATATGATGAAGGTGCACAGGAAAACTGTGAAGGGACCTTTTACAGAGGCTTTAAATTGAAACAGGGTAAATTTAAAGAATATAAGAAGGAAGTTTTTACTGTGTGGATGATGAGACACTGGGAGAACTTGCCCAAGGAAGTTGTGGATGCTCTATCACTGCAAGTGTTCAAGGCTAGGTTGGGTGAGGCTTTGAGTGACCTGATCTCGTGAAGGTGTCCCTGCCCACGGCAGAGGGGGTTGGAACTAGATGATATGCGACTTGGTCTAGGTGATCCTGCTCTGGCAGGGGGATTGGAGTAGATGATCTTTCAAGGTCCCTTCTAATCCCTAATGTTGTGTGATTCTGTGATCTTTAAGGTCCTTTCTGACTCAAACTATTCTACAATTCTGTGATATATCTGTGCAGACATACTGCTGTGTGTTGCATACAAGGGACATTCTTCTTCCCCCTCAAGAAGAACCCAAAATCTCAAGTCTTCACACAGTTCTCTTCCTGCTCTGCTTTGCCCCAAAGTGGACACTGTCCCAGGCCTGCCCTGTGCAACTGCATGGGGTTTTGCTTGCAATGAGCAGCTGGATGTGGGTTCAGTGCTATGTTCTCTGCAGAGGTTAGATATTTCATTCACTTCAGCACTACTGTGGTGTTTTCCAAGTTCTGGCTGGTGTCATTCCTGTTGTCACAGCATGCTTAGTGCAGCCTTGCAGAGGAAAAGCAAGCCCATCTGCTGTTACCTACTGAGAGGTCAGGGCTTCACTGATTAGCACAGGAAAGGTGTGCTGCTGGGCAGACAAACCTGTTCAGCACTGTCTGTGTTGGTACAAACAGTTAATTGTGCCACGAGTAAAGATCCTGAATAAATAAAAGCTTTTTAGCTAATTGACTTCAATTGACATGGAACTGCTTGAGATAGACCAGTGCAGAAGTGCTAAGATGATGAAGGAAGTGGAACATCTCCCTGATGAGGAAAGGCTGAGGGAGCTGATTCTCCTGACCTTGGAAAAAGGAGAGTGAGGGGTGACCCCATTAATGTTGATAAATATGGAAAGGAGGATGGAACCAGGCTCTGCTCAGTGGCATCCAATGATAGGACAAGGGGCAATGGGTGTGAGCTGGAACAGAGAAGGTTCCACATCAGTATGAGAAGGAACTTCTTCACAGTCAGGGTGACAGAGCACTGGAAGGGGCTGCCCAGGGGGTTGTGGAGTCTCCTTCTCTGGAGACATTTAAGACCCACCTGGACATATTCCTGTGTGACTGGATCTCAGTGATCCTGCTGTGGCAGGGGGATTGGATTGGATGATCTTTTGAGATCCCTTCCAACCACTAATTTTCTGTGGTTCTGTGATTCAGACAAATGTTGGTGGGTCAGGGTCCAGTTATCGCTCTACTGCCAACTTCATTAATACCTCTGCGCTGGCCGGTGTTGTTTTGTGCCAGTTACTATACAAAGATGTAGCACAGAGCTTAGCAGTGAAGGCAGAGGAAGACACAACAGATGGATGGGGAGAAAAAAACCAGCAAAAACAGATGAGCCAGCAAACAGGTGGGGTGTGTGAGGAGGGATGAGATGACAGTGCAGCGGGATTTTATAAACTTGATGATCTGTTGGGCATGTGTAGTGAATGCTAAACAGCTAGACTGCATAAAAGAGAAGAGAGCTCCATCTCAGGGTATTTAAGGCCATGGTGGCTTGGTGAGAGAGGACTTATGTCACATGTGAAAGGCAGAGTCTGATAAAGTTCTCGCAGAAGAGAGAATTAAACTTTCACGTAGCCTTCCCTCTGTGAATTCTTGAGATGTATTAGGTTAGCAAGAGGCAGTGAACGCAACCTCTGGCTTAGGTGATCAGGGACATTACTTTCCTTGGCTATTGGCCTCTTCCATCTTTATTTCACTTGATGGCAACTTTCAGACTTCTGTTTAATTAATCCCATAGATATTTCATATGGAGATTCATTTCACCGCTTGACTGAGCTGGAGTTCCTTTTTTTCAGCCTTTTTTCTTCTCCACATTCACTGCTTTTGTGGCTTTTCCTAGTAGTGGTGTGTTCTGAAGCAAAGTTCATCTAGAAGTGGCTTAGGTGTAGTGTTGGGGGATCTGGTTTAGGGGTGGCCTTGTAGAGTAGGTTTGATGGTTGGACTTGGTGATCCCAAGGATCTTTTCCAACCAGAATTATTCTATGATTCAGTCCAGAGTGATACAGCAAAGGCAAAATAGGAAAAGTGATGTGAACAAAGAGACACCGAAGAAAATACATTAGGATCCCTTTCCTATATTCAAGTTCTAAAATGAAAAATGTTTCTTCTCTTGTTCATCCAACCAGGTGAAAATTCCTGAAGGGTAAGAAGAAAACAATTCCCACCATATGTGAACTGTGAATTATATTTGCAAAGAACATTTTTAATTTTGCCTGGTGTATCTGAGCCTCCCGCTGGTGGGAGCCCAACACAAAGGCCTGTAAACCAGAAAACAACCAGCTCAACGTTGAACTCAAATCACAGAATCATAGAACATTAGGGATTGGAAGGGACCTCGAAAGATCATCTAGACCAATCCTCCTGCCACAGCAGAATCACCTAGACCAAGAAGCACAGGAGCGTGTCCAGGTGGGTTTTAAACCACTCCAGAGAAGGAGACTCCACAACCCCCCTGGGCAGCCCCTTCCAGTGCTCTGTCACCCTCACTGGGAAGAAGTTCCTTTTCACATTCATATGTGACCTCCTCTGTTCCAGCTCACACCCATTGCCCCTTGTTCTATCGCTAGATGACACTGAGCAGAGCCTGGCTCCATTCCCCCGACACCCACCCTTCACATATTTATAGACATTAATGAGGTCACCCCTCACTCTCCTTGTTTCCAAGCTCAAGAGACCCAGCTCCCTCAGCCTTTCCTCATAAGGGATGCGCTCCACTTCCTTCATCACCCTCATTGCTCTACACTGGAATCTCTTTGGCAGTTCTGTGTCTTTTTTGAATGGAGGGGCCCAGAACTGGACACAGTACTCCAGATGTGGTCTCACTAGGGCAGAATAGAGGGGAAGAAAAACCTCCCTCCATCATGTTCATGGAGACTTCACTGTGTGTTGTTTCAGGTTAGTTCTTTAGCTGTTCTCTGACAGGAAAAGAAACAGGGAGAACTTTACTGATTCCTGCTTTTAAATGCACAGACTGAGGATGCAGTACTTTACATCTTGCAGAGTATCACAAAGGCGGCTGTCAGTGATCAGACTACTGCTCTACTCAGAGGTGGCCACACAAAACGGGGAAAGGGACATCTGCAGCCCCAAATGTTTGCAACCATGACTCACGCATCTTGAACTCATGAAAATAGTCTGCCTGATGCAAGGTGCTTTTTGTTTGCTTAATTTTATAATAGATTGGAATTGTTTCTTTAAGCCAGTACGATTCACAGGAACACAGAGCCCGTGTTTGTAAAGCAGACTGAGAATTCCATGTACAGTATTGAAGCTGAAAGTGCTGCGGTTCTATCTCTCAAGAAATGTCTAAAAATCTCTAGTTATTTAAGTGTAGCTATCACTGTTTTCCATGGTAGGTGTATGCCCAAGAATTTTGAACCTAGATAATCACTAAAGGTGATGAACTGGGTCAGAGAAATGAAGATCATCCCTCCTTCCTTTCCTTTCTTGTTTATGGTTATGACTGTAATCCATGTGATGTAGAGAGGATTGCCTTCATCTATAGTGCACTGTGTATAATACTGGGACTGTACATACATAATAATAGTAACAACAGCAACAAAAATAAACAGTGATCATATACAAATCCAGAGAACTAAGTAGCTGCCTCTGTTGCTTTGAGGGTTTGAGATCAGAGAATCACAGAACATTAGGGATTAGAAGGGACCTCGAAAGATCATCTAGTCCAATCCTCCTGACACAGCTGGATCACCTAGATCCAGTCACACAGGAACATGGCCAGGTGGGGTTTAAATGTCTGCACAGAAGGAGACTCCACAACCCCCCTGGGCAGCCCCTTCCAGTGATTGGTCACCCTCACTGGGAAGAAGTTCCTTCTCCTATTTACATGGAACCTCCTATGTTCCAGCTTAGACCTGGTGCCCCTTGTCTTATCACTGGATGCCACTGAGCAGAGCCTGGCTCCATCCTTCTGACTCTCACCCATTCCATATTTATAACCATTAATGAGGTCACCCCTCACTCTCCTTGTTTCCAAGCTAAAGAGACCCAGTTCCCTCAGCCTTTCCCCATCGGGGAGGTGTTCCACTCACTTCATCACATTTGTGCATCTGCGCTGGACCTCCCTTCAGCAGCTCCGTGTCCTTCTGGAACTGAGGGGCCCAGAACTGGACACAAGATTCCAGATGTGGTCTCCCCAGGGCAGAGTAGAGAGGGAGGAGAACCTCTCTCCATCTGCTAACCACTCTCCTTCTGATCCACCCCAGGATGCAGCTGGCCTTCTTGGCCACCAGGGCGACACTGCTGGCTGCTGGTCATCCTGCTGGCCACCAGCACCCCCAGGTCCCTTTCTCCAGCACTGCTCTGCAGCACTGGTTAATGACTGAGGTCTCTCAGAGCTGCCACAGCACAAACCCAGCAATAAAAGAAACAAGCTGCAGTGCACTGATAACCAGAGCCACAGATGACAGCAGCTCCTACAAGCCGGGTTCTCTGTGGTGAAGCCCACACTCAGAGGTTGTAGCTCGGAGAAAGATGTCAAATAAATGGACTGAGTGATAGAATCAGTCAATGATTTAGGCTGGAAAAGACCTCTGAGGTTGTACTACCAACCTTCAGATACTAAATCAGTTGGTGGTCGAGCCCAGCAGATGTGAATTCAGATGATGTTGGCAGGGGTGACCTCACGCTCAGAATGGGATGTAGGAGCAAGAGAATCTGTTTCCGAACCAAGACGGTAAAGGATGAGAAAACCCTGAAGACTTACTTTTCTCCTTCTGGGAAGAGCCTGCTGGCCCAGCCTCTTACAAAGCCGGGGTGTCTGGAGAACCACAGTAGAACAAGCAGAACAAACATCAGGAGCACATTGAATTCAGCATAAGAGATGGGACCTAATTTCTTCATCTCTACCTTCAGCACGTCGTAGGCAGCTTTTTCTTTAGCAGTTCTCTCTGTTCCACAGCCCCAGCTTTTTTTAAAGCTTCAAGAATAAGTGAGAAGAAAATGCTGTGAGTGTGAGCCCACTGGGGGGATTTATCCTGCTGGTCACTGCCAAGTTATCAGTCCTGGGAACAGACACAGAGGACAGCAGAGTCCAGGGACAAAGAAATTACAACAGTTTCAACCTATTGTGTGGGAACCTGCTAGTTCTCACTGAAGAATCGAGTCTAGAGATGGACGAGGAACCTGGGTTTTCAATGAAGGGCAGCCGAATGATATCACAGAATCACAGGACATTAGGGACCACAAGAGACCTCCAAAGATCATCCAGTCCAGTCCCCCTGCCACAGCAGGATCACCTGGATCAAGTCACACAGGAACATATCCAGGTGGGTTTTAAACGTCTCCAGAGAAGGAGACTCCACAACCCCCTCGGCAGCCCCTTCCAGGGCTCTGTCACCCTCACTGGAAAGAAGTTCTTTCTCACATTGATGTGGAACCTCCTCTGTTCCAGCTCACACCCACTGCCCCTTGTCCTATCATTAGA
>JAOXOE010029328.1:0-14632 GCA_028565055.1 Phoeniculus purpureus
ACTCTCTTAATCTGTCCTCATCCGATTCATTCTCCAGGCCCTTGACCAGCTTCATTGCCCTCCTCTGCACCTACTCCAGCACCTCGATGTCTCTCTTGTACTGAGATGCCCAGAACTGGACACAGTACTCAAGGTGCTGCCCCAGCAGTGCTGAGCACAGGGGGGCAATCACCTCCCTACTCCTGCTGGACACACAATTTCTGATACAGGCCATTGGCCTTCTAGTTTCCTCTGGAACGCTTCCTGGGGTACGCTCCATGATTTAACTAGCACATTTTTTGATGCCTATCAGCCTGTCCTGCATAGCTGGAATTCTGTAAGCAAAACTCAGCAAGTTCTTGGCCAATTAAGCCCTTTGCAGTAATAGCATTAAGGGCTCATTAACTTAAAAACCTTACAGCTATAGACTTATATTCTGTGTATACCTTGAGAAGTGTTGATCCCACAGGCATTTGCCTGGAGAACCCAATCTCCACACTTACATTAATTATGTGACCTGCACATAAAGCTGATAAAGATTTTGAGGCCACAGAAGTACTGCAAACTGCATTTAAACCTGGAGACTTAGCTGGCAAAAGCATTGCACATGAATCCCACCTGGATATGTTCCTGTGCAACTGGATCTAGGTGATCCTGCTATGGCAGGGGGATTGGACTAGATGTCTAGCCTAAAACTCCCCTGGTGCAGCTTGAGGCCATTCACTTTTGTGCTCTCATGGCTGGGCTCAATCGTGTATTTGCTGGTTGCATCAAAAGGAAGGTCAGAGAGACCAAACTGGTGATGATACAAAGATGTTTTTCCTAATCAAATACAGAGAAGGCTTCAAAGAATGAAGTTGTAAGAATGACTGCACATACAGCAGTTATGCAAGTAATTGCATTGAAGAAATACTTTACTCACTCACTAGGGATCCAAATGAAAAGGATTCACATAAATCAAGAGCAGGAGGTCACTGTACCATTGTCCTTGAAGATCGTGGCTTCCTGAGCAATTCTGGTTAGAAAAGAGAAAGAGATGTTAGCAGTGAGGAAAATTATCATTGTCTGCATCAAATATGTGAAGGAACATCCAGAACAGAGCAACAATCAGAAGGCTGAAAACCCCAATGAAATGACAAGAAGTGCTCTTTGACCTGCTGGTGACACTTCTTGTGATACAGCTCAGGATACAGTTGACCTGTGCTGCACTCACCCACTGTCAGTTCATGTTAAGCTTCTCGTCTATCAACACCCCTCAGGACCTTCAAACCACTATAAACCAAGAGTTACTTAGTCTGGAGAAAGGGAGACTCATGGGAGACCTTATTGCTCTTTACAACTACCTGAAAGGAGGGCGTAGAGAGGTGGGGCTTGGTCTCTTGTACCAAGTCACTAGTGATGAGAAGAAACAGCCTCAAGTTGTGACAGGGGAGGTTTAGATTGGACATCAGGAAAATATTCTTCACAGAGAGAGTGGTCAGGTGCTGGAATGGGCTGCCCAGGGTGGGGGTCGAGTCACCATCCCTGGATGAGTTTAAAAGACGCTTAGATGTAGTGTTGGGGGATCTGGTTTAGGGGTGAACTTGTAGAGTAGGGTTGGTGGTTGGACTCGATGACCCAAGGGTCATTTCCAACCTGAATGATTCTATGATTCTAACTTTAAAATGTGTGGAAAATTACATCTGACTTTGAAACAAACCCAGCAACTAATATCATATAATCCTTCTGCAGCTCAATATTATTTTGGAATATTCCAGTCACTCAACTTCCTCAAGAATCTTCATCTGAGAAAATAAAAGAGGAGGGATACTTCTATGTGCCATCTGATGTTCCAGACACTTCTAAGCATCTAGATCCTTGCTGGAAACCTCACATACAGGTAACTGTAAACAAACACGGAACACAAGTATCGAGTAGAGATGGCCAGAACACAGCAACCTATGCTTTTGCTTCCCGAGTCCTTTGTTTCTCCAGCCAACTGTCTTCCTTGCGAATTCCTTCAGATTATGAAAGCCATTAACGCTTCTCTGAAAGGTCAATAAAATGCATTTTGGAAAGTGAAGTCATTAGAAACAGCAAGACTGCCTCTTAAAAACTGCAATCTGTGCCAAAGTGTTTCCAACACTAAGTGCCACTCAGCCGCTTCAGCTTCTCTGCTGTCTGCCTATCTCAGGAGGTCCCAACCTGAAACATGGTTGTGGTCAGCAGACCCGTAGTTACGGCAGCGCCCATCACTCAGTCAGAGCGGTTTGTGAAAGAAGTGAGGCTGAAAAGAAGCTGTTAGGTAAAATAAACGGGTTTTTCACAAGTTCAGCCTGCCGAAACGTGCTGCTCAAAACAGATGCAGCTGGCACACGCGGCTGTTGAACCAGCACGATCACTAGAGCTGCTTTTTCCTAGAAACGCGGCAAAAGCCCTGTAAAGGCAAAGAGAGAACACAAGAGAAACCACAGATTTGCACAGTCTCTGCGTTTGTCTGCAAGGCAGCAAATACACTTCAGGGAGCATTACAAACATGCTGGAAACAGAAAGGACCTGCTCTGTTACAGCAGAAAGTCACTTAGTCTTGTTCCTCAAAACTCTAACAAAATGAGTTAGCAAGTGACTTTTTTTTTCCACACAGATAAACCTGTGTGAAAGCGGCATCACCACCTACAGTCCCACCAGAATTAATCTAAAGGAACTGCATTATCACTACAAAACCTCAGGTAATATTTTTATTACACTCTATTGGGGAAAATGCTTTTAGTAAGTTTGTATTTCATAGAATCATGGAGTGGTTTGGGTTGAATGATGAAGGGAGTGGAACATGTCCCTGATGAGGAAAGGCTGAGGGAGCTGGGTCTCTCGAGCTTGGAGAAAAGGAGATGGAGGGGTGACCTCATTAATGTCGATAAATATGTGTAGGGTGGGTGTCAGGAGGATGGAGCCAGGCTCTTCTCAGTGTCATCTAGTGATAGGACAAAGGGCAATGGGTGTCAGCTGGAACAGAGGAGGTTCCACATCAATATGAGCAGGAACTTCTTCACAGTGAGGGTGATGGAGCACTGGAATGGGCTGCCCAGGTAGGGTTGTGAAGTCTCCTTCTCTGGAGAATTTTAAAACCCACCTGGATATGTTCCTGTGTGACTTGGTCTAAGTGACTCTGCTGTGGCAGGGGGATTGGACTAGATGATCTTTTGGGGTCCCTTCCAATCCCTAATGTTCTGTGATTCTACAGTTGGAAGGGCCCTCTGAGATCACCTAACCCCAATCCCCTTGCCATGGGCTGGGACACCTCTCATGAGACCAGGTTCCTCAAAGATCCATCCAGGATGGCCCTGTACACATGTGGTGATGAAGTATCCTCAACTTCCTTGGATCAACCAAGTGTCTCCCCACTCTAACAGAGAAGAAATTCTTCCTTACCTGTAATATAACTTCATTATACACACAATGAGAGCTGGACAACACAATGTTGTATAGCCAAAAGCATCTGGGAAAAAAGATTTCTTGAATATACTGCTATTCAGAGTGGAGCAAACGTGTTTTGACTGCAAAGATGTACAAGTACTGAATACGGAAAGAGCACTTCTGCATCCGCAGTAAACCTGCCAGGTTGCGCGTAACAGCCCACGTATGTCCCCACCCAGCCTCTTTATCCGTGAAACACCACGTCCTCTTCTGCCCTTGTAGAACATTGTTTTCAGAACAATAATCCCGGATTAGCATTACGGATATTGTAGGTATTCCTACAGGGCTTGGAATAGAGCTGTCACATAGGTAGCCCAAGAGCTGGGCTACCTGAGAGAATGGCTGCCAGCAATGCCGGAAAATGCCCTTACGGCAGTTGAGCTGCTGTGGTGTAGCTGCTCCAGTGCACTGTCAGGCCAGAGGCTGCTGGAGGCTGGTCGTGCTGTTCCCTGTAGAAACGTTACCTGGTTGTAGCAGCTAAGAGAGGGGTGCAGAAGGGCAGTTCCCATGACTGTGCGCCCCACTCTTAGCTGTGTAAATCTCATGAAGAACAGAATGGTGCTACCTGAATTAGTTGGCTAAGTAAAGGAAGCTCTGACTTCAGAGCAGCTGCACAAATGGGGAGATTCCACCAGGAAACCATTAACCTACAGAAGTGCTGCTTTACCTGGCAGTCTGTCTTCACTTCCCCTGAAATTCCCGCTATCCAGCGAACTGCCTCCATAAGACAAAGAATTTGCTTGGTCTGATAAATTCCAGTGCATAATAAACAGATGCGTGTGTATTATTTCCCTTTCTTCCCAGGTAAGATGCGATCTCTGAACAAACTAGAACGACTAAAAGGGAGTCAATATAAAGACGTGACTACGTCAAGGAAAAATCTGAAAGTGAGAGAATGCAGCATCTCCACCAGCTTTTTTGTTGGAACTGAAGTAGGTGAAGCATTTTTAACGTTAACACTTAGAGTTTTCACAAATGCATGGACTTGCATGTTTTCCTCAGGGGATAATTGAGAAGATCTTTCTGAACATGCTACTTTTTACTCCTGTTTTCATCCACTAGTTACGTGCTTCAAATGAAAAGAAACCCCCCATATTTGGTAGACTACAAGCCCTTATTTTAAAAGGCAGAATCACAAAGCATTCTCAAAATACATCGAACTTAACTACTCGCTGTCAGGAACCAACCGGTATTTCCTTATTTCAGAATCCATAGGGTTCGTAACGTGTTTTCAGCCTTTCCCCAGATGTCAGGTTTGCTACACCCACAAGTTATTTCATAGAATCAGAGAACCATTCAGGTTGGAAAAGACCCTTGGGATCATCATGTCCAACCATCAACCCTACTCTACAAGGTCACCCCTAAACCAGATCCCCCAACACTACGTCTAAGCGTCTTTTAAACTTATCCAGGGATGGGGACTCAACCACCACCCTGGGCAGCCCATTCCAATGCCTGACCGCTCTTTCCATGAAGAATTTCTTCCTGATGTCCAATCTAAACCTCCCCTGTTGGAGCTTGAAACCCTTCCCTCTGGTTCTACTTCAGGGAGTCCTAGCTGTTCATAGCCCTCTATCTGCCCTACATATCTAAGATTCAGAAGTCTTTCCCAGTTTTGAGTTTCTATGGGAAATGACAATTTGGCTCCTAGCTACCTTTTTGCTTCTCACCACCCTTTCCCTAAATACATTGGTATAAGCCACAAAGCTAACGTTAGCACTTGCTGTGTTTATCTGGCATTACAGGATGGAGAGATTATTTATTCTGACTGGAAAGTGGAAATTGATAGCAGCTCAGCACAAACAGTTAGTAAGTTCAAGTTTCTCCTCACCCACTTAAAAAGCCTTCACACATCGATACGTTTATCTATTAGAGTTTTAAGGTACTTGTTCATCTCCTGTAACGGTCTCACATCAGCATGTCCCCAGGAGTGCCAGCAGTTTAGCTGTCATGACACAACAGCAAAACCCTTCTGCAGTGTCACAGGTCCATCACTACGTAGCTCTCGACCCAGACCACAGAACGAACTGGATTTGCAGCAATCCCAGTTCCTGCACCATGTCATCAAAAAACTGAAGCTGGTATCTCTGGAGCCTGTGCTAGATCCTGCACTCCTTTTCCCCACTGAGTAATAGTGAAAACTATTCCTACACCCTGCTTACCAGCAACTGCCTGTGAAGACCATCACTATGCCCTGGTTACCAGCAACTGTCTTTTTCATTCCATTAGGTCAGAAGAACACTCACAAATACACCATCCACACTGAAACTATCAACACTCTCCAGAGATCTCCATTCTTTAAAGACATCGTTCTGAGCATTGGAGGCCAGAACTTTGCCATTTGGAAAGAAGGGGTTACAGTAAGTTACTTCAACACAGCTCTGACGTGTCACAGAATCACAGAACGTTAGGGATTGGAAGGGACCTCAAAAGATTGTAATGTACTTGCTAGACATACAAGGCAGAACCTCCAGAAGCTGTATTTCTAGGAATGTTTTTAAGTCACACAGCTTCGAAGCTTAGAAATACTTTTGGTATAAGAAGTAGGTTTTCCTTTATTAACATCAGAAGCCTGGTTTAGGAACAGCTTTATAAACTTTCACAGGAAAAAAGAAGTGATCTTCAATTCCAGCCTTGTAAAACCTGCAGCTTCTCAAGAAATTATTTCTGCTGCAGGGAAACCAAGGAATAAAGGCAACGTGTGCTAAACACAGAATCACATGACATCAGGGATTGGAAGGGACCTCAAAGGATCATCTAGTCCAATCCCCAGCCAGAGCAGGATCACCTAGATCGTCGCACAGGAACACATCCAGGCAGGTTTTAAACATCTCTAGAGAAGGAGACTCCACAACCCCCCTGGGCAGCAACTTCAGGTGCCCTGTCGCCCTCACTGTGAAGAAGTTCCTTCTCATATTGATGTGGAACCTCCTGTGTTCCAGCTCACACCCATTGCCCCCTGTCCTATCACTAGATGCCATTGAGAAGAGCCTGGCTCCTACCTCCTGACACCCACCCTTCACATATTTATCAACATTAATGGGGTCACCCCTCAGTCTCCTTTTCTCCAAGCTAAAGTGACCCAGCTCCTTCAGCCTTTTCTCATCAGGGAGGTGTTCTACTCCCTTCACCATCTTTGTGGCAGTAGATCAACTCAGCTCATTAGGCCAGTAGAAACTCAGGAAAAACAGCTAGAGACAGATGAACTAAGCAAAAGTGAAGGATAAAAGAAACCGCACCAATGGTAGCAAAGGAAAGAACCATCTGACTGATCTTTAGCAACACTTGGTAGATTATGCTGTGTAACCACAGCTCTCACTGCAAGCCTGGTATTTGTAGGTCCATCAGAAGCAGCGCAGAATGGACATGCTATTCTTTCTTCTTTCAAATATAGATGTATATAGACATGCATGCCATGTAGAAAAGAAATACAATGAACAAGAACTGCAAAACCATTCTATATTGCTAAAGAATAATTTTCAAGGGTTTTATAGAGAAAATGCAACTCCTTGTAAATTTGGTTAGAGTTATGGTGGATCAGTCTGTACAGATTGGACATCTGACAGCTGTTTGACAATATTGGCCTATTCATGTACAGTTATGTCTCTATGGGAGCACAGGACACCAAACGTACAGCTGCTGCTTTTTTCCAGAGCACTATACTGTGCTGCTTGTCTCCTAGTTACTTATACACTAAAGCTACGACCTGATTGGCTTCTGCTCCCACTGGCCGGCTTAACTGCACACAGAAGTCTTTTGTCCTGAGGTGGACAAGAATAAATAATGCTTTTATATTAAAAAAATATAAGAATTTGTTTCAGAAGTAAAAAAAAAAAACAAAACCCACCCTAGTTAAAATATCTTATGTACTCTTCTCTGTGTGCAGCTATGAGTAATATGAATAAACATGTGATGGCATTTTTAAACTTCATATATTCCTTTCCAGACATGATGATTCTGTGATATCTACAGCATAACAAGGCAAGTCCACATTACTCCCAGTTCAAGAAAGACAAGAAACTATTGGAAAGAGTGCAGCAAGGTGATAAAAAGTATAGCAGATTAAAGATGATTAGAGGACTGGAACGTTTCTCTTATGACAAATTACTAGTGATAAGACGAGAGCAACTGGCTTCAAGTTGCGTCAGAGGAGGTTCAGATTGGATCTTAAGAAGTAGTTCTTTACTGAGAGAGTGGTTGGGCATTGGAATAGGCTACCAAGGATGGTAGTGGAGTCACCATCTCTGGAAGCGTTTAAAAAACGAGTAGACAGATCACTTGATGTCTAGGGGTTAGGGAGATGTTGGGATGAGAGCTGGATTTGATCAACCTGGAAGTCCTTTGCAGCCGTGATGACTCTGCAATTATACAAAAAGGCTAAGGGACCTGAGCAACTTGGTCTAGGTGATCCTGCTCTGGCAGGGGGATTGGACTGGATGATCTTTCGAGGTCCCTTCCAATCCCTCATGTGCTGTGATTCTGTGAGTCTGTCTTCACACTAAACAGAGAAGATCTTACCATCAATGCTTATCAATATCTAAAGGGCAAGTGTCAGGAGGAAGAGGCCAGATCATTCTTAGTGGTTCACAGCAACAGGACAAGTGGCAAGAGGCACAAACTAGAATACCATAAGGTCATCTAAATATGAGGAAGAGCTTATTTTCTTTGAGGATAATAGAGAAATGAAACAGGCTGCCCAGAGAGGTTGTGGAATCTTCTCTGGAGACTTTCAAAATCTGCCTGGATGCCTTTCTGTGCAACCTGCTCTATGAAAAGCTGCTCCAGCAGAGGGGTTGGACTGGAAGATCTCCCAGCAGTCCCTTCCAATCCTTACCATCCTGTGATTCTGCTCACTGAACAAAATTTCCAACAACCCGCGGGTGAGAAACATATCCGTTGACATAGCTCCCTTTTGCAGTGAAACTGTATCTATACAGCATCTTACACTGACAAAAAACCCCAGCCAAGCCCCCTCACCAAGCAGCACACTCCAAACTCATAGTTTACCTGCACACTAAGAAAAAAGGTTTGAAAAACATACTTAACCATTCTCAACTCTGGTCAGTAAACTGCAGCATCCAACATTGTATGAACTGGCTAGTTCTTACAATTGTTCTTAGGACTCCCAGCCTTCATCAAGAATCTAGTTTTAGCCTCTCTTAGAAACATAAGTTTTTTACTAGCAATGCATAGTCCCATGAAAACTGCCCACAAACCAGCAATATCCACTACAATGCGCAGACTACAACTAATTTGATGTTTTAATATGGCCCAAGTGGGTGAATTCATTGACTGTTGTGATGAACCATGCATCAGGCCTACTGTAACAAATGCCATCAAGCACTGAATCATAGAATACTAGGGGTTGAAAGGCATATCTAGAGATCATCTAGTCCAACCCCTTGCCACAGCAGGATCACCTAGGACGGGCCTGCATTCAGGCTTTTAAAGGGTCCAGAGCAGGAGACTTCACAACTTCTCTAAGACTGGCCAGTGTGTCAGTACCCTCACAGTAAACAAGTTCCTCCTCATCTTGAGGTCAGACTTCCTATGTTCTAACTTATCCCTATTATTCCTTGTCCTATTACTGGGAACCACTGAAAGAGACTGGTCCCTTTCCCTTGACCTCCATCCCTCAGATTAATAAGATCCCCTCTCAGCCTTCTCTTCTCCAGACTAAACAGATCCAGTTCTCTCAGCCTTCCCTCACAGGAGAGATGTTCACATCCCTTCATCATCCTTGTAGCTCTCTGTTGGAGTCTCGCTTGAATTGCAGAGCCCAAAAACGGACACAGTACTCCACGTATGGTCTTACCAGGGAAGAACAGGGCAAAAAGAATCTCCCTAGACTTGCTTTTGCAAACACAAGTCCTTTTTAACCACCTGAACATCTCTTGCTGCAGCAAGGGGGCTGGACTCGATGATCTTTCGAGGTCCCTTCCAATCACACTCCTCTGTGATTCTGTGATCCACATTCTGGTTTAAATTAAGTGTTTTCTTCTGTGGATTTTGATATTGATTATTTCCAGTAAGGAATTACTTAAAACAAAAACAAACCAGGCACGTAGCTCTTGTATTTGCGCAACAAAAATGAATGGCGACACAAGCCTTTATGCAGATAACAGAGCTTACTCAGCATAACTGTGCTGGATGCATGGATGCACACAAAACATTAAGCCCTATCTCCTAAACTTTATCAGAGGTGGTAGTTTCTAATAATAAGTTTTTTTATTAAATGTAAGTGACACCAGGACAGGGTGTGGTTTCACTTCTCCATGTAAAATACACCAAATTATTTACAACAATAAATGCTCTCAAATCGAGGTTATTATACACTCAGAGATGAGTAAGAAGTTACTCATCCACCAGTTAATTTGCACACCAAATGGCAGCTCTAGTTACATTTTACATCCTTAACAACAAACTGAAAACAGACTAATGAGATAGAAACATATAAAGTAGAAAAACATTGGCCTAACTCACTGTCACCTGCATTTCAGCTGCCTTGAAACAAATAACAGAATCACAGAACATTAAGGATTGGAAGGGACCTCGAAAGATCATCCAGTCCAATCCCCCTGCCACAGCAGGGTCACCTACATCCAGTTGCACAGGAACATGTCCAGGTAGGTTTTAAATGTCTCCAGAGAAGGAGACTGCACAACCCCCCTGAGCAGCCTGTTCCAGTGCTCTGCCAAATAACTTTACAACTTCAGTAACTGCTAACTACTCTGGGTTCCTCATGGCAGATGCATCTTTGAACAAGTTTCTTTTACTATTTGGAAATATTAAATTAATAATTTCTTAGTTTATAAATCTTTAAAAACCAGAATAATATACCAGCACTTCAGGCTGCCCAGAGGGGTTGTGGAGTCTCCTTCTCTGGAGACACTTAAAATGTGCCTGGACATGCTCCTGTGTGACTTGATCCAAGGGATCCTGCTGTGGCAGGGGGATTGGACTGGATGATCTTTCGAGGTCCCTTCTAATCTCTAATATTCTGTTATTCTAGAAAGGGATGGGGTAATTTACCAACTGCTTCAGAATCATTCTCATACTGTAATTGATTTGAGAGGCATGATACAACTTGAACTTAAGTCAGTAAATTTAGATGAATATAGTACCAGAGAATAAACTATGCTAGTGTGGTAGTTCTCATCTTTCAGTCTCCAAAGTAAAAAGTCTTCAGCTTATGCTTACAGCTTTTTAAAACAAACAGCAACACAAGGCAGTCGCGTAACAAAGCCTCAATCATGATTAGGACACCAATGAATTGTATTTCATAATTGATATTCATCTGGTCGTGACAAGTCCTTCACTGGAAACAGACATTTCACTTCCTAGATACTTAAGAGACACACAGAATGCGCTTATAAAAAAATTGTTTCATAAGCAGAAACTATGAGGGCTGGTATGAGGAAGTGGAATCAGATTTGGCATCATTTCAATGCCACATGCGGTCTAGTTACACCAAAATCTTTTTGTATCAGCATAATATTTGTAAAACATGTTCAGTATCACACTCTAAGATGGAGAGATCGTAGATTTATTTTGAGGTTAGTGATGATTTAGAGCTTAACCATACCAGGTAAAAACTTTTTCATTCAGTGAATGTTCAGTTTTCTACTTCATAAAAAGCTTTTCAATAGTCAGTTTTACAGACCTGGTCTTGTGAAATGCTGAGCACTCTACTGCTAAAATGTTAATAATTCTTAATTCTACTGAAGAATGCCTTTATATTACTTTTACATAAGAGCCTAACACAGCAATAGACAGCAGAAGAAGAGGAAATTTTCCTTACTCTTTTCACAGAATCACAGAACATTAAGGATTGGAAGAGACCTTGAAAGATAATCTAGTCCAATCCCTCTGCTACAGCAGGATCACCTAGACCAAGTCACACAGGAACATGTCCAGGTAGGTTTTAAACATCTCCAGAGAAGGAGACTCCACAATCCTCTTGGGCAGCCCCTTCCAGTGCTCTGTCACCCTCACCAGGAAGAAGTTCCTTCTCATATTGATGTGGAATCTCCTATGTTCCAGCTGACACTCTTTGCCCCTTGTTCCATCAATTGAAGACACTGAGCAGAGCCTGACTCCATCCTCCTGACATCCACCCTTCACATATTTATCAACATTAATGAGGTCACCCCTCAGTCTCCATTTCTCCAAGCTCAAGAGGCCCAGCTCCCTCAGCCTTTCCTCATAACGGAGGTGTTCTACTCCATCATCTTTGTGGCTCTGCACTGGACTCCCTCCAGCAGTTCTTTTCACCTGATTATTCTGCTACTTCCCATTTATCAACTATTTGTTGGCATGACTTGCTCAGCTCTCTTTCTTTGTCACTTGACTATGCAATAAACACTCTTTACAGAAATTCTACCTCATTGCTTTTCTTCTCCAGTTGAGAAAGTAACTCCAAGTCCATATGTGTACTCACCTCTTCATGCCCCATTCCTCAGGGTTGAAATAGAAGTTGCTATCCTGGCATCTTTTTCATTCCACGTGCAAACTGGTGATAACAAGAGGCTCTTCATAAATAAAAAACTGTCGACATTCTTTCTTTAAAAAAAGAATGAAAAAAAAAGAGTCAATCCAATTTCCCAAAGCTTGCAATTCTAATATTATATTGGTAACACGTAATACAAGGAGGGTTTATTTTTCTTTATGTTTCTTCACAAAAAAACCCCCCAACCCTGTCATTTCAGCTCTGCTAAAATTAGTTTTTAGTGACAAAGGCTTTTAATCACAGAATCACACAGAACCACTCTGGTTGGAAAAGACCCCTGGGATCATTGAGTCCAACCATCTACCCTATCTTACAAGGTCACGCCTAAACCACATCCCTCAACACCTCATCCAAATGATCTTTAAAAACATGTTCAAATTCTAAAACGCTGTAATAAAATAACTTTTAATAAGAGTTAAACGTCATTTATTTTCTGAGACAGGCATGGTGTTTTCCCCTTTTTCTATCCTTGCAAACAACTCCTGTGTGCAATAGAAACAGATCTTAAATCTCAGAAAGTAAGATAAAGCAAATTAATGAGAAAAACAGCTATTTGGAATTTTGAAGTAAGAGCTGCTTCTAAAGAAATACTAAGGAAATTTACAGTGCCTTCCCTGAGCACTTTGGGTAAACAGTGAGTGCTACAATCCATTTACTAGAAGGTGATGAGTATCCTAGGCCATGTGTCCCACTGTCTTGCAGGGCATTATCTTCTCTAATCTTTTTGTAATACACTACACATCCTAAAAGCATAACTATATTAAAAAAAAAAAAATCACAACAGAAATGCAACTCTAAGAAGACTACAGTATTGAGGGGTATGAAAAGAAAATGAAGACTATTGAAAAGCAAGTGAAAAAAGACATGAGGTTGTTAGGTTTGTAACAGGCAGACAGCGCTGCCTCTATGCCACCTGATTGTAGAGGATGGCAGTCAATGCAAGGCATCAGCAGATTGATAAGAGCTTTTTTTTGGACTATGCCAAGTGTTCCTTCCAAACATGGGAAAAGAAAGGGAGAGGGAGCGGGCTGGCTCTGCAGTTCTGCAAAACTCTGATAAAGTCCTGGACAGTCTCCTCCTTCTGAAACATTATTTGCACTACTTCAAACCCCAAAAGTTGCCACTAGAAGTAACTAAGAGCTGATGGCTGCTCAATGGCGCATGCCAAATAACAAAGGTTACGATACTGGTTTAGCTTCGAGCAGACTTGTGACCACATCACATGAAACACAACCTCCGTCAGTTTTCAGCACGAGACCAGGTAGCCCCGGTGATTCAGAATTTATAAAACAAACACTTCCTATAGTTTAACAGTTTTGCTGCCTGCAAAGACCATGTGAATCTACGATTGCTGGATGTTCAACCCAGTAACCAGTGTTAGAGGCCAACCATAAAATACGTGCGTGCTCTGTAATGTTCTATAACACAAGTCCACTCTGATTAAAACTTTCCATCCTAATAGAACTTCTGCAACATCTTGATTTGTGCAGAACTACCAAGACATCCAACACCACCAAAGTGCCAAATAGTCTCACTCCAGATAATCCCATCTGACGAATCCTGTATCAGAGCGCTCAGGAATTTGTGCCAGTGAGACCACGCTAACCTTAATATGAACGTAATGCAGCACCTTCTGGTGATTTCTGAATGCTGTCTTTCCCAAAAAGCAAGACAGCCCCGTAGCAACCACCACAAACAAGACTTTCTCACTGAACCACTGAGCAAACACCAGGGTTGCTCCCACTGACCTGCTCAGGAGAGTCCAGATATGGGACTCTTGTCTGACCAACTCACTGCTAAAAGCACCACCTGCCTCGCCCAGTCGAGCTAGGACAGGTAAGCAGCCTCTGAGCACCCACTTTCTGCCTGGTGCCCAAGTTCACTTCTTAAGCCAGGTGAAGGTCGTGCTGCATTTAGGAGACCTGACAGCTGCAAATCAGCACCTTATCGGGCAGGACACTGCCTGTTGCTCTGTTCCCCGTCCGGCGACACCCCGACCCCTCCTCACAAAGTTTCCAAGGCCTCCCTTTACCTACAACCCGCGGCCTCCGCCGGGGCCGGATCCTGATCGTCCTCTTTAGCCGCTATGACCAGGGCGGGCCGCTGACGCCGAGCCCCAGCGCAGCAACAGCAGCGGCGGCGACTACAGCATCTCTGCGACCCGGCGAGCACAGCCTCGTCCCCTGTGCCACCGCCGGAGCTACGCAGGGCGCTGCGAACGCGGCGGCGAAATAAAACAAATCAGTAAAACACCAGAAAGGAGCGGGAGCGGGGTGGAGGTGGGGTGGGGGAAGAAGACGACGAGGGAGGCCGGTCACAAGCGAACCCACCACCGCACTGCCGAGGCAGGAGGGGGGACGGAGGAGGGTGTCACCCGCCCGCGCCCCCACCGCCTCCAGCGCTGGGCAGCCGGCGCGCAGGTACCCTCGCGCCGCCACTCTCAGTCACGGGCAGCGGCCGCGCAGCGCTGCCAGGGCTGGGGTGGGGGAGACGGCGGAGGAGGAGGAGGAGAGGGAGAGGGAGGAGGGTGGGGAAGGCAGCAGTACCCCGCTCTTGCGCCGCACTGACTCTGACGGCGGGGTGACAGCAGGTACCGGAAGTGAGGTCGCGGCACGCGCACACACCTCCCGCCACGGCGGCGCGCGATTGGCCGGCCCGGCGGGCGGGGAGCGACCTCGCGCGGGCCGGGGG
>JAOXOE010029329.1:0-14628 GCA_028565055.1 Phoeniculus purpureus
TCCACCAGCTTGGAGACCAGAATGTGGTGCGGGACAGTGTCAAAGGCTTTGCTCAGGTCCAGGTAAACAACATCAGTCGCTCAACCCTCATCCATTAAGGTTGTGACCTGTTCATAGAAGGCCACCAGGTTGGTCAGGCAGGACTTGCTCTTGGTGAAGCCATGCTGATTGCACCCAATGACCTCTTGTTGTTAGGTTGTACCTGATGTTGATGGCATTTACACTGATGTAACTTACCGTTGTTACTATTCCCCATACTTTAGTGCCAAAAGAGTGAGAAATGATTATGTAGTTGAGCGGGGCACTGTACAAACATTCAGCAGAGCAGAATTAGTTTACAGCAGCTGATCAATATTCAGACATTTATAATAAAACACACAAGAAGCCTCTTAAGGATAAATGTAATAAATGCCCTTATATAATTAGTTATAAACTATGCAGAACAGACAAATCTGAATCCTATTGGATATTAGTTTGACTGAGATCTTATAGTAAGCACAGGTGCTGAAGGTATAAAAATGTCAGTTGAAAAAAGTAAATTCTTTACTTAGTTTTGTGTTTTTGGAAAGAAAATGTGCTTCCGCTGGTGTCTGTTGGAGTTTTACCATTGATGTCAGTGATGTTCAGGAACTATCCACAACCACTCAATCATAGTGAGGAATTTCTTTCTAAGATCCGATCTAAATCTGCCTTCTTTTAGCTTGAAACCCATCGGCCTTGTCCTACCACTAGCATTCCTCATAAAAAGTCCCTCTTCAGCTTTCTCACAGACCCCTTCAGGTACTGTAAGGCTGCTATAAGGTCCCCCAGGAGCCTTCTCTTTTCCAGGCTGAACAGTCCAAATTCCCTCCGCCTGAGGAGAGGCCCTCTTCTGGACTGTCTCCAACAGTTCTGTGTCTTTTTTGTATTGGGGACTTGAGAGCTGCCTTACTCCTATGAAGGGTAACCCTGTTTGTTTCAGTATGTTTTCTACCCAGGGAAGGAAACAAGGAAGTGTTGACTACTACATTACTGCTGTCCTGCAGTATCTTTTTAATGAATTATTTTTATGGAACACATTTTCCCTTGTTTCATGCACCATTGATTGTAATACATTTGAAATACACCAAAGACAGCAGTTCTCTTTACCTAATTTCTTGGGTTAAAGGTAATAAGCAAGAAGAAAAAGGTATCAGCAAATAAATACAAATGTTCAACTCATAGCCTATTCTCCAGAAAAATCTCCTGACTTTACAAAAGTAGCCTTCCACAAATGAATGCTTCTGCTTTCTAGTCTCTTCTACATGAACCAAAGTTGAGTAAGTAACAAGTGTGGTGTCCAGAGCCTTTTCTCCAGACTTTTTAGCTCTGCATCACAGGGAGTTCCTGTCAGCCTTGAAGTCCTTTGATGTATTGTGGCAAATGCTGCCTTGCTGTGTGTTCTGCCCCCACTGGAGTCTCCATGGGATTAGTGATCATGTGCTGCCTTAGCTTAATGTTCTTGACCTTTTTCAGATGATTGACACTGTTGAATGATTACAGTGAAGCAGCAATTACCCGCTAGCTGTGTTATTCTCATTTCAAGGAGAAAATAAATGTTCTTTGAGATGAGTAATCTGGACTGTGTCTTTCTGCTGAGTAAATGTAGGAGATCTGGCTGTAGTGAGTCATGATTCCTTTCCCATTTGCTTGGTTTTGTGGTACTTCCTGCAGATTTCCTGTGTTCTCCCCCTTCAAAAGGGTTTACTGTGCTCTGATCCTGTTAGCCTGCATAGCTAAATCTTTTGGGCTTAGTAAGCAACATAAATTTCCTCAGGCTCAAAGATTCAAAGATGGTGGTAGGCATGGCAATGTGTACCTTCTTACATAGTTCGAAAATGAAAGAGAAAGAATGAAAGCACTGTAAGCTACCAGCATTTATGATGTGAGCACATACAGTTGTGTAGGGATTTTGAAGTCTTGATTTCATAGTGTTTTATTTGTTTTTTAGTCCTTCCCCTTTTCCCTTTCCCTTCCTCTTCCCTTTCCCTCTTTTCAGTGAATTTTTCACAAGAATACTGTCAAGGTTTGGCTTGTAACTAGCAATGAGTTTTGTAAGGTTCCTGTACACACAAAGCAAACAGTGCAAAGAGATTCATTGTCTCTTCATGTTACTGTTTTGGAAGACATTTTACAGAACATCTGTCTGCCTTTATTGAAAGTTCACAGACAATGATGCAAGGTGAAGAACAAATCTGGCACTGCATCATAAGGTCTTAAGTACTGGGACTGTGCCCTGTATCAAGGGGTTGAGTATCTGTGATGCTGTATCATCATTATTATACACTCTCAATATGATAATAATTATTATGCAATTAATGCTATTATAGCATTATACTCTTTTTGTAAAGGTAATTTTTGTTTACACCTTTAGGCCATCGAACATTGTTCATTGGAGTTCACGTGCCACTGGGTGGAAGAAAAAGTCACCGACGGCACAGGCACCGTGGACATAAACACAGAAAGAGAGACAGAGAGCGAGATTCAGGATTAGAAGATGGGAGAGAGTCTCCTCCTTTTGGTAAGATAAATCTTATTTTTGCATAGATCTTTTAGTAATAAACATCATTGTGTTTATACATACTCTTCCCTGTTATGGCTGGGACATGGTAAAACAGTAGACAACCCACCAGAACCTCTGCAGTCTTTGCTGGAGAGCCAAGTTTTGCTTTCTGGTGAAGGGCAGCAGCCAACGGCAGTCAATATATAAGAAATCTCAGTAATTTCTACCACTGTAGGGAACTGTAAGTGTTCTCATAAAGGTAGGCTGCTACCACCTCTGAGGAGGGTTGGTACTTTATGGCATCAGCTGCCCTCAGTTGAAGGCTCTGAAATATTTGTCCTAAAATGTAATATAGGAGAGTTGCAGTTGTTTACAGTTAGTTTTGTGATAATGTTGATGTTACTGAAGCTGCAGTGTTTTATCAGTTATGAATTGCAATCCAGATTGTGTTTGACTTTTTCCTTACGTGACGCTGTAATGTGCCATTCTGAAGACTTTGCTAACTAAGGATGAAAGCAAACAGAAAAATATAGCTTTTAATAAACAAACCTGATACAAAACTCTTAACATTCTCAAAATTTTAAATTAGAAAATTTAAATTACAGAGAATAGCAAAACATAATCATGAATTCATCAAGCTTTGTCTTAGAACACGTGGAAATACTACTTGCTGTTCCAAAATAAACATAGCATGTGCTGAAATGTCCAAGACTATAGTAAGTGTTGAAAATAAAACGGAAGCATGCGTAGAAAACAGTTTGTCAGCGTGCAACAGAAGAATGCTTTTAAATCATTAGGGAGATGTGCCAGTGGATATGTATTTTGTAAAAAAAACTTGAAACATTAAAATCTTTCATTAAGTATTATATGGAGAATGAAGCAAAGTCAAGACATTTTAAAACTCAGGAGATAAGAGTTATGTTTTGAAGACTGAAGAAAAAATTGGCTGTGCTGGTTCTGTCTGGAATGTATTTCACATGTACCCCATACTGCAGTAGAAACTGGTTTCTTGGAAAACAACAAAGTTCATAAATTACTAAAATGGGTTTCAAAAAGAGTATGCATATGTAAATATAATGTCAGATCAAAAAGAAACAATGAGAAGTTGTATTAGCCAAGAAGTGAGACATATTAAACTGTGAAGCAACAATTACTGTTGATTCATCTGGTTTTATTTAAGAGCCAGTATGTGACACGTTTGGCTGAGAACTTCTGGAGACCTAGGCTTATGTCCTTCCTAATGTCAAAAGTACAAAAAAGATTTTTCTGTCTGAATCTGTCTTTAATAATCTGTGACAGTTGTGAAGATGATTAAATGTGCTGTTCTGTGGTAAGTGAAAGTGATTCTGATCACAGAATCACAGAACATTAGGGATTGGAAGGGACTTCGAAGGATCATCTAGTCCAATCCCCCCGCCACAGCAGGACCGTCTAGACTAAGCTGCACAGGAACATGCACAGGTGGGTTTTAAATGTCTCCATAGAAAGAGACTCTACAACCCCTCTGGGCAGCCAATTCCAGTGCTCTGTCAGCCTGTGTTCAAGAGAGCTCCAAGAGTGAAATAGCAGTAATATGAAAGCAATTCTTTTGAAGTGCATTTGTAAAGTTAGTGTTCACAGTGTACTTGTCTACAGACATGTTTGTTTGAAATAAGCACAGGATTACCCTTTGGTAAGTCATGTCTTCACCCTAAAGGTAACTTGAGTGATAATTCAAAGGAGGCAAAGAAAGAACTACTAAACAATCAGAAAAATCTGAAAATAGCCAATTTTTCACCCTGAAATAATATCTAAGTAGTAAAATTTGAGTATTTTTCTCTCTTGGCTATCTGAGTCCTGGAAGGTGGCCATAGAACCGGACTTTGACTGGGCTTTGACATCACCCCATCTATGCAGAAATGTGTGAAAAGGATTTGCCTTATGAAGGCAAATCTGAAAATTGTATGGTGATGCAGAGGTTAAGCACAGTCAGAACAGGCAGGCAAAATTATGCTGGGATTAATCATAGTCTATATCCATCGACATCTGTGTTTGTAAGATGGATGTTCCTTACAGGATTTTCAGACAGATTTTTCTGCTGCCTGGGGAGAAGCATTGTCTTTAGAGAGAACATAAGCATAGTTTTCTCTATGGTTTATTTAAACACAGGGAGCAACAGATACTTTTTGCACTAAATTCAAATGCCCTAAACCTCAATAATGCTTCGTAGCTCTCAATCCCTATGACCACATGGTTATAGCAGAACTCAGAGGCTGAAGAAATTGCAAGGGAGAAAAATGCACTTCCTGTTTGTGACGCATAACTCGGTATGCATCTGTGCTACCTAAGAGAGCAGATCCAATCTAGTCCTATAATTTATGAGTCATTCTGGGTTAACTGAATGCACAGAAATACTTAGTTCCCTCTTTCTGTGGACTCCTTTTCACACATTTCTACTGAATAGTAGGAGGCTGTATTCTTGGGAACTGGGAGGGAGGAGGGGAAAGAGAAAACGTTACTGCAAGCAGATGCACAAAGAAAGATGGAGGAAATAAACACTGTGAGACTAGCCGATAGAAAACAGTGCTTTGAAGTAAGTCAGAAAAATACATTAGGATTTTTATGATACTAGAGAATAACTTAGCAGTGTTTCAGAGGAGTGACGTATGAAAGGAGGTATAATAAAAGCCAAAGATGCAACAGTTGAATAATAGAGATGCTTGAACAAGTAAAGACTTGCAATATTCAGACATGAAGTACTCCGGACTGCTCAGTTAACCGAGCATGGTATGAAGCATTATTTTTGTCATAACTAATAACTGCATAATTTACTACTTCATCTGTGAGATACCATTTAGAGCAGATCTTGCTCTGCTAATACTGCTTCAAGAGGCTGTGTGGTGCATGTTGTGCCATGGGACTGTGTGCAGGCTCCACTTAGAGTGGACAGGTGCCAACTGGTTCCTATCCAGTGAAAAACAATTTCTTAAAGAGTTTTTGTTTTATCACCATGTCTAGAAGCTTCCTGATAGTCCCATTGAATCATAGAATCATTAGGGAATTGGAAGGGACTTCGAAAGATCATCTAGTCCAATCCCCCTGCCACAGCAGGATCACCTAGACCAAGTCACACGGGAACACATCCAGGTGGGCTTTAAATGTCTGGTGGGGAAAGCTGTACCAACAACTTTCTGTGGGAATGCTTCTGCAGAACACTCATAAACTAACTTTGTTTTTTTTTTAATCTCCTATTGTCACTTGTCACAAATAGCCAGTTTTCAGTGTGCGAATTCAGAGCTTGTACAAACAATATATAGAAATGTAGTTAATGGAATAAAAAGGAGCCCTGTCATTTGAGGGCACAAATTACTTATTCAAGTTTTACTTTTGTTTTCTCCACACTCATTGTCTGTCTCTTGCCTCTTGATGAGGGTGTACAAGATGTTTCTGTTTTGCACTAATGATCAGAGCTACATGGCAGAAATAGACCTTAGGGTATTGAGTGATTATTGGCTAAATAGAACCAGCAGTGTGCCCAGGTGGCCAAGGCTTGTATTGGAAACAGTGCAGCCAGGAGGAGTAGGGAAGTGCTTGTTCCCCTGTACTTGGCACTGGTGAGTACTGTGTTCCGTTTTAGGCACCTCAGTACAAGAAGGACACTGAGGTGCTGGAGTGGACCCAAAAAAGGGCAACAAGGTTGGTGAAAGTTCTAGTGAACAAACCGTATGAGGAGTGGCTGAGGGACCTGGGCCTGTTTAGTCTGAAGAAAAGGAGACTGAGGGGTGGCCTTATCGCTGTCTAGAGCTACCTGAAGGAAGGTTGTGGAGAAGTGGGTGTTGGTCTTTTGTCACTTGTGACAAAATGAAACAGGTTGTATCAGGGAAAGTTTACGTTAGACATTAGGAAAAACTTCAATACCGAAAGGGTCATCAGGCCTTGGAACAGGCTGCTCCGGGAGGGGATTGAGTAGTCATGGCTGGATATGTTTAAAAGTTATATAGATACGGAGCTTAAGGACACAGTTTAGTTGTGGGCCTGGGACAGTTAGGTTAATGGTTGGACTTGATGATCTCAAAGGTCTCTTCCTACCTAAATGATTCTATGATTCTGTGTGCCTTTATCTGACATAATTTGCAGGCTGCAGGGCCTACTTATGGAGAGGCTTTTTTGGGTGGTATAAACTGTAAGTTAAACGACTTCAGTATCTAGATTTCAAACATCTGGGAAATTTTTTTGGAAGAAAAAGACAAATCCAGTGAAGTTATCCATTCCAATTAAAGATGTTGTAATGCAGCTTGCTTAATTATTTACTGTTCCCAGCTGAATTGCTGCTCTTGTAATCAAGGCTGCAGTTTTATGCCCTCTACAGCTTTTCTTGTGGGGCAAGGACTGTGGCTGCTCTGTGAATTAAATTAGGGATTTGATTTTTGCTTGTAAGTAATGAAACTGCTCTCTTGCACTTAGGAGTTAAAGATATTTATGTTTCTGTTTTAAAATGAGGTGGAATGTGAAGACTAGCTCTCAGCAGGGTGAACTTAAGGACAGGTTTTCGTGAGAGTGAATGCAGCTGTGAGGGCTGGGGCTTGATTTCAGCATCCTGTGGTGGCTACTATACCATATAGGCCATACACCCTATTTGGGCTTGTGCAAGATTTTGTTTGTTCTTTTAAGAAATCTGGCTTTAATAGTCTCTAGTTGTAAAGAGGTTAAAATTTGTAACTTGTGATATTGGATGTGGCAGAGGAAGCTGAGCAGCCCTGGAGGTGACCCTAGCAGAGGAGTGTTCAGGAAAGGGTCTCTGAAGGTAATGTAAGTGAAAAAGTGAGTTGCAAAGGGGTTATTTGCTTACTAGAGAGGCTTGAAGAAAGTATAATGACATGACTTAGCTTGTTGTGTTTGGCAGCTAACCTCAAATGGCTATGAAATGGGCAGATTTAACTATTTGTAAAGGATATGGCTGTTAAGAGAATTCTCCTACTCTTAACTGTTAGTTTGTGGGTTTGAATCTCTGGGCAGCTGTGGAACAGATTGCAGCAAATCTGGATTAAAATAATTTATCACTACTGCAGTTTTAAGAGTCTAGCGAAAGAATTGAAGCTTGGGAATTGTCCATATTGTCTGAGTCAAATGATAAGATTATTGGTCATAGCCCTAAGACAAAGAAAACTATTCATGTGAAGAAAATGCTGTGAGAGCTTCCTGAAAGGGTTGTATGTATAGGGATAAATTGACACAGGAGCAAGTAAGGTAATACTTTCTCTAAGATCTGTGGAAAGATTCTTGGCAGTGTGTTGTGTGGCTCTTTACTATTTTATGCAATCTTTAGTAGTGTAAACGTTGTTTTAATTTTTACCATGTTTTCTAATTAAAAAAAAAGTAATTTATGATCCCTGACTTTCCTGGTGGCTGAACTGAAGGGGAGAGTCCAGTCTGCACACGAATGAGGTGGGCGGAGACCCCCCACTCACCAGTTCCTTGGTGAGCACAAGTAGGAGGATTACAGATGTCTGTTTGTTTGTGAAATGAGCCTTTATTTTTTGTGATGCTGTGAATTTTTCACACCATTTGCCCTTCCTTTGAAAGGAGTTGCTACTGCTGTGAGCTGTGTTACATCAATTCACTCTTTGTCTGCAGCCCATCCTGTGCAGTGAGCAACCAAAAAAAAGTTAGTGTATTTGCTGTTGCTTTAATGTGCTTATAGAAGAGCCTGAGGCTTGGGTTAAATCTTGTGTATTATGTTTGCTTTCTTATGCAAACTTCTGTAATATAAATTTTATTTTAATGTTCAGCATGTTTTCTAATGTAGGAAAAGTAATTTTTCACCTCTCCACCTACTGACCCTAATAAGAAGCATTAGCGCAATAGCACTGTCCTTAATGCAGGTTCTCAGTGGGCTTGAAAAGCAAGAAATAAGTTTTAGTAACTGAACTAATAGAGTGTTACCAGAAATCTATTTTTGCTGCATTTCTATGGTTCATCAAGAGCAGAGGACAAAATTTGGAAATGTTTTATATGTGCCCAAGGCTGTGTTTCTGCTTGTGATATGGCTTGGGCAGATTGCATGTAGTTCTGCCTGACAGCAGAGAAGCTTGTCTCAGGAGAGATCCTGGCACGCATGGAGTAGGAGATGTGGGTCACTTAATGGTGCAGCGAAGCAAGTTAGTTGCTGGGCTGAACTTACTTGGAGGGATTGAGAATGATCCTGCCTTCTTAGCCCATCCCAAGTCTTGATTTCACCTTGTTCCCCTAGGCAAGAGGAAGCAGCCCTCACACAGAACTGTGATTGTACTTGAGAATGTCTTAAATTCCAGTTATGATTCTTTTCCACATACGTTTTGCACGGTGGGTTGGTGCTGTGAGCCGCTGTTTCCCCCTGCCTCCACTCAGTGATGTTCCAGGGAGTACCTTCTTTTTTGTTGTCCTTTGGGAGTTAGGTTATTAAAAGAATTGAAAGCCAGAAGTGCTGAAAGATCTTTCTTTTGTTTTAGGGATGTTAAATGATTTCACAGAGTCATAGTAGTGAGTAGACTGTTAGGTTTCTTCAGGGTCACTTTGTTTCTGCAGCACTGAATCCCAGTGAATTTGTGATTTTGATAATTGCATATCCACCAGGTTATAATTTTTACCCCTGTAACAAGACAGTGGAGTTACAGAGTCTTAAACATGGAATACTCAGATTTTTTCTGCCTGCAATGAATTTGAGGTATCAGAGGTAGTTTGGATGTCTTGTGTGAATACTGCATGGATGGTGGAAGCACAAGCCCAGAGAAATCCAGGTATGGCAGAGTCTGACAGGAGGCTCCCTTGGGCTGGTGAAGCCACAGCAGATAGGAGGCTGCTTCAACTTTTCCTGGCTGAAACGGCTCATTAGCCAAACAGAGGTGGTTGTTCATGGTACTCCTGCTGCTGTTGTGTGCTGGACTTTCTGGCCAGTGCCAGTTGGTCCTTGAGGATTTCCTGAACTGGTGATGAGCCATTTACCTGCGGGATCATAAGCTGCTTATGACTGAACTTTAAATGCTTGTTACTTTTGCTCTGTCTGTGCTTTGGTGTAAGACAGCTGCAGTGGTAGAAATACAAATGCAACAAACAAGTCCCATTCATTTAGTGTTTTGGGTTTTTTTTTTGGCTTAATCTAGAGTACTTTCATTACTTAATAGAAATAGCAATATTAAAGTGAAGGGTTGGGGTTTTTTTATGCTATCTGTAGCACTTGAAGTAGGGATAGACACAGATAATACTTAAGCCAATTTCTGTTTTCCTAGACTTAAAACAACATTTAGTGTCCTAGTTAGCAAATATTATGCTTCTGCAGTGAGGATTTAGTTATCACAGTTTGACAGTCTGCAATTGAAGTATTCTTTCATGGTGTTTTTGAATCGCATATGATTCATTTTCCAGATAAGATATTATTGACATATTTGGTATTTGTTACTCCTGTGAATAAGACACAAATCCATCTGGCATTGCATACATGAGTAATCCTTTAAACTCATTTTTATAAGTAGAAACAACAGATACGATATAAAAAATAATTGTGTTCTTATTGTTTAGTTCTCTTAGGGTTTTGTCCTTGAAGTAAAATTACTGTACTGTAAAGCATAAAATGACTTATCTTTCCACTTTCTGCCTTGATGTCTGAAAGTCAAGCTGTGACTTGCAGGTTTCAGACACCAATACAAATTACAGCAGTAAGGAAAGATAGCCAGATTCTGTCAGCTAGTTTTAACTGGTGTAAAATAAAATAGAAAAGAATTTAGTGCATGTTTTGTCATTTATATAAATTCTTCTGCCATTGGTCAAGTAGCTGTACGTTACGCAGAAGACCCAGTAAGAGCAAATCACAGCAGTAGGGTGTTTCCTTGTTACTGCTCACCTGACTTAGAGATTTCCGCTCCTCTGCTTTCCTTCCCACGCTGAAAGTGTGCACTTGCATGACTATCATAACTGTCATAAAACTGCAGCTCTGCTGCACAGCACTTCTCATTTATTACTTAACAGTAGCTGTTGCTCTAAATCAGTTCTAGTGCTGATTTTATCAAGAGTACAGGATGTTCCTGGCAATGCTAATTCTCAGATTCTCACTGCAGTCTAGCTCTCTACCAAAGTAGCTTGTTTTCCATGTTCTTTTACTAGTCAGACACATTTGTTTTTTGCAAGTTCCATATCTCATTGTATTCTGGCTGGCAAATAGTATCAACAACTTTCCTGCTTTTTGACCAGAACATACTTTCTAGTCTTGGATTAAATCTTAATGCTTGCATTTTCTTTATCCTTCTCTAGAATCTGTCCACATGTAGAGGTTTAGAATAGTTTGAAATGGTATTAATAAAAAAGGACTGAACAGTGAGAGGGCAGTAATAAAAGGAAAAGTAAATTGGATGAGGTTGTTGCTGTTCTTTAATGATTTAAAGAACAGAAAAGTAATTTCTGTTCCATTGGCTTGTCCTCCCTGCAGTTCCATTCTCTAGAGCTTGGTAGTACTTGGGCCTGTCTCTCCCTTCTTTCTTGTATTTCTTCCTTGGTTTAATTTCCTTGCTTTAGAAATGGTAAGTAGGCTTGGCCATGCTGTATATTTACGCTCCGTTTAAGCAAATAGACCTCAGAGGGAAACTGTCATGCATTGTGTTTCATTGCCGTAACAAGTTTATTACTGCCAAAAAAGGGATTTTTACAGCTCAGTTTAATCTCCTGTATTGATCAGTGCTTGATTCTGTTCATTAGCTAGCGTTCAGGGAGTGCTGTCATCTCAGTTTTTCCAAAATTCAGTGACCCTATGCAGTGATACTCCTCATAGATAACATGGAAAATACTGTAGCTTATCTGAAAAATATGGTTGTAGAACAAAACTTTATTTGTTAACGTTCAAGGAATCACTAAGCTGTTCTGCTGGATAATCAGTTTTTAGTTGACTGGCATTCTGGCACTTATCAACTCTAACAAAGGACTTTTCATTCTTCTCAGAAGTCTAAAATACATTAGCAGAAAAAAACCTTTATATTTCTAGAGAGCCTAGGTTTCATCCAGAGTTTTTGCTTTTGAGATTTGTATTTAAACAAAGTTATAGAATCATAGGATTGGAAGTGATATCCAAAGGTCATGTAGTCCAACCCTCTAACAACAAACAGGGACATCACTCACTAGATCAGATTGTTCAGAGCTCATCAAGCCTGACCTTGGATGTCTCCAGGAGTGGGGCCTCAACCACCTCTCTAGGCAACCTGTTCCAGTGATCCACCATGCTCAGAGTAAAGAACTTTTTCCTGATGTCTAACCTAAATCTGCCCTTTTCCATCTTAAAACCATTACCCCTCATCCTGTTGTTCCCTGCCCTGTTGAATAGTTCTTCCCCAGCTCTCTTATAGGTCCCTTTCAGATATTGGGAGGTCACAATAAGCCTTCTACTCTTCAGGCTGAACAACTCCATCTCTCTTAGCCTGTCTTCATAAGAGAGGTGCTCCAGCTCTCCAATCATTTTCATGATCATTTAATGATGTGGCCAAGTAGTTTTTTAATGCTGGAGTAAGACTCTATTATTAGCTTTATCAGCACTGCTGTCTGTGCTTCCTTTTTCTGTAAGGTACCATTCCAACTTCCAATAGATACTGCTTCTGTACATCGTATTCTATATTTAGATGAGTTCAGTTAATTAGCAGACTAGACAACAATAGCAAATAAAGAGGTCTCAATCTAAAGGTGTTTGTGTATAAGTGTTCTTACAGCAGAAGTCTAGTAATGTGTAGTAATACTCTAGTAATATGGATGAAAGAGTCTGGGTAATCTAATGAAATTTTAGGTATTTGCTTGCTCAGGGCAAAAAAAATTTGGTGTGTTGACTTGGTATTTTTATTTTTCCTCAGATACCCCATCACAGAGGGTGCAGTTTATTCTTGGAACAGAAGATGATGATGAAGAACACATTCCTCATGATCTCTTTACTGAGCTCGATGAAATTTGTTGGCGTGAAGGAGAGGATGCAGAGTGGAGGGAGACAGCCAGGTGAGGGTTTTCATGAGTTTTAAAAATTTTCTGTATCTCTGTGTTGCTGGTATATTGATGAATGGTTTCAAAGCTGTGGCAAGCTCAGGAACAGATTTTGGATATAATGCTTTAACAAAACGATAATTTTAATCCTTTGGCTGCTGGTATTACAAAAACATTTGTTGCTTTCCAGAGCCAAATGTTTTCAGCTGGATTTATGAAATATAGGTCAGAATGAATATCAAGGAGAAAAAAAAGTAAACATACCGTATATGTGAATTAAAACTTATTGGTTCTATTCGTGTTTTAGACCACTTTCAGAAACTTTCCAGCTTCATATTCTGTTTGAATCCTTACGCTGATAAAATTACCATATATAAAAAATTAAAGCAAGGAATGAAATTACTTTTAGAAGGATAAACCTCTTACATATTCTGACAGGTGATTTTGAGACTTTGGGCGTTCAATGTTGGATTATTTTGTTTCTGTAAAATTAGTGTGAGAAGTATATTTTAAATTCCATTTCTGATGCGGAAAAATTATTGGAACAGATCTCTTTTAATTTTGTTTTAGATGTATGTTTCCCTAGCACTTAAGTGGGAGATGACTTACTTAGTTTCATTAAGAATACATTTCTCAGCAAACCTTGCTTTGCTTTTCTTCTTAATTCACTATTTCCCTGCCAGTTGTTGACAGTGGTTCTCAACAGTGCCACTCAGCAGTGGTTCTCCAATAGTGGACCACATTTTTGAAAAGGATTTTGTGTGCAATTACCTATGCAGGCTGTTTCGTATGAATATACCAGTTAGCCTTCTCTTTGATTTTACTGCAAATTTCTGCTTACCCGGACTGCCACGGAATTTTCTATGACCTTCCCTTTCCTTATGTGTCCATGGGAGGCATAGAGAGATGCTAAATATAGATGTTTACATGTAGCAAATTCTCATATGGGGATTGTGCTGCAAAATGGAATGAAGTAGTGTTCCTAAATAATCTTATTAATATTCAGAGAGAGAGACTTTAATCAAGTTAATCATCTGCAGTGTTCTCATACTGATTAAGAATATACAGAACGCCTTCTAGGAAGGGTACAGCTTCAATTGTGATTAAAAATAAAAATCACTGTGACTTTTTAATTAGGGAAGTAGCAGCATCTTTAGTTTCAAATAAGAAAAATCTTTTGCAAATTTTAGTCCTAAAAATTTAACAATGTTTATTAATATAAATGTTTAGGATAGAGTTTGAATGAAATACATGATAAAAAAAATTTCTATTCAGACTGACCAATCTGTATGTACAGCCTTTCCAGTTGTCATTTGGAAACGAAGTGACGAAAGTTCTAACAGAAACGAGATTCTTGAAAAAAGATAGTTTTCTTGCCTGGTGGGTTTTTTTTCCTATGTTTTGAGGGCTCAGAGTATAAAAGTGAAGTATAATAGCTAATAGTCAAAATATTTTTAGCCTTGGAAAATGAAAGCAAAGGAAGTGTGGGGCTACCATACAGAAAGAAGAGTTCAAGAGAAAGTATTTTTTTTTTTAGTTAATTTAAAATTTCAAACAGCATTTGGCATGAGGGGGCTAGCAGTTGGAAAAGCAGAAGCTGACAGTGAAATGACCAAACTATAAATGAAGGGAGGAGTCCAAGTGCTTTATCTGTGCACATAAGACGGTGCAATAATTTCCATACTAGAATGCTGAAAGAACATGTATTTCATGGGTACAGTAAATTTCGTCTTTCTGTGAATCTATCAGGTGGGTTATTGTACTATAGCAAACTCAGGAACTCTATTTGAGCAAAGGTAGAAATAGTTGGAATGAACAGAAACCTGATAGATTCCAGATATATGGAAGGCTTAGAACAATGTTTGAAGGAAAGAAGAATTGTAGACTTGAAGCTAAGAAGAGAATTGGATAAAACACAATACAATGGTATGTCATGTCAGACTAACATAGTAATGAGCTCAATTGTATGAGGTTTAAGAAGGCCAAGTGCCAGGTCATGCATTTCGGTCACAACAACCCCCAGCAACACTACAGGCTTGGAGAAGAGTGGCTGGAGAGCTGTCTGGTGGAGAAGGACCTGGGGTGTTGATCTACAGCCAGCTGAACATGAGCCAGCAGTGTGCCCAGGTGGCCAAGAAGGCCAA
>JAOXOE010029330.1:0-14628 GCA_028565055.1 Phoeniculus purpureus
TGATCTAGGGTGGGGTGTCCCTGCCCATGGCAGGGGGGTTGGACTAGATGATCTTTTGAGGTCCCTTCCAATCCCTAGTGATTCTGTGATTCCGTGATTCTATGATTCTATGGCCTTCCGGGGGGCATCTGCGAACTCCCTGGGCAACCTGTTCCAGCGCCTCATCACCCTCGTAGTGAGGAGTTCCATCCTAAATTATAATCTTGATCTACCATCTTTCAGTTTGAAACCATTTCCCCTTGTCCTATCATTAGAGTCCCTCATAAAAAGTCCCTCTCCAGCTTTCTGGTTTCCCTTTCAGGTACTGAGAGCTGCTATAAGTTCCCCGGTAGCCTCATCTTCTCCTAATTAGTGTATTTATTTCTTGTATGGTCACTCTTACCTTTCATCAAAATAATTGTTAACCCCCCTATTGATTCATGTGTTAATCTTGCATGTCTGCTCCCCAGAACTGCCCCACTGAAAAGACAAGTTTTTGTTAGCAGGACTGTGATAGAGGCTCTGTGCACATCCACACAGTGGGTGAAAAGATCTGCTTTTCCCTAAAAATGGTGATGAAGTTCTCAATATGGAGCTCATTTGAGATATCACATAAATGGCTGCTTGTAGGACACAATGAGCTTGCAGAAGCTACTGTGGGTGACAGTATTTTTGCACAAAGATTTCCTTTGCAGGTCTGCTGCCTACAAAGGGGCACCATTTCTGTTAGGAACTTCTGTTTGCTATGAGAGAGTAAACATTGAGCACCTGCTCAAAAATACCTTAGAGCAAATGTATATTTAATGTGCAGTGCAGAGAACGTGCCCACAGTAATAGGAAAGGTGACATCCTCAAAGAGGAAAGAGGACACTGGTGAGTGCTGGCACACTGATTGTTGCATACACAAAGAGTTGTAATTACTAATTTATTAACCTGGCCTCTGGATTAGCTCCATTACTTATGTAGAGCTCTGAGCTATGCTCTGCCAAAAAGATGATACCATCCTCCCCTGGCAGTGTCAAGACATCTATTATTCAGAGAAATGAGGTAGTTACAGCTGAAAGAAATGCTTAAAATTCCTGCACTGAGAATTCTGTGTGCTTATACGGTATCTTCTAAGCACTGGAACATACCTTCCTGAGGCACAACAGAGCAGGAAGAAGCCTGGACCTTTCCGTACCGCTCCAAGAACTGTTTCCATGGAAAATTGCAAATCATGTATTATAATGACAGAAATTCACTCTTCTTTTCAGTAGGCACCAGGGTGCCTGAGACTGTGGGCTTCTCCTGCAAGGCACACATGGCACGTGTGTGGTGGAAATTTCCCATGCACGTTCACAGAGCTGTGGTACTGGTGGAAAGAGTAAGAAGCTGTGCAGCAGCACTGCCATTGCCATAGTAACTCAGCTCCAGAGCGGCTGCTGCTGATTCTGGTGTTGGAGCCTGCTTTATCTTTTCCTATTTCAAGCTCAAATTTTTGCCTTGCTAAGAAAACAGATATGAAAAGTGAAGTCTCCAGGCTGCCTCAGGATTCGTAATGGGATATGATTCCCTTTGATCTCCGCTTCTCTTTGCACAGAGAGTTACAGACTTATCAAAAATCATAAAACAATCGTTAACCTCCAAGCAAACACTTTTTTCCTTATAGCACGCATACGTCTAATAAATATTGAGGGATTAAGTCACTACTCAGCTTATTAAAATGCTTTTATTATGCGCAGGTTAATCATCAGTACTGGGAAGTCCATGTCCTCAGTATCACAGACTGTATTGTGTTGGAAGGGACCTCCAAAGATCATCTAGTCCAACCCCCCATGCAACAAGCTGGGACATCTCTGACTTGAACAGATTGCCCAGAGCCCCATCCAGCCTGACCTTGAATGGCTTCAGGGATGAGGCTTCCACTACCTCTCTAGACAGCCAGTTCCAGGGATCCAGCACCCTCAGATTAAAGAGCTTTTGCCTAATGATCAGCCTAAATCTACCCTTTTCCAGCTTCAAACCGTCATGTGTTACCACTTTTATTCTCCTCTTGGCACCTTTTATAACGTCGCAGAAGTGCTGTATTACCAATAAAACTGGTTTTTGTAACTAGTACGTAGCTCTGACCAGGCCTGTATTTGCTAAGGAAAGGAAAAAGGGCCTCAGAATCCTCCAGAACACAACACAGGATCTTCTCAGCCTTTTCCTTGGTCTGCTCCCTCCTGAAGAACAGCTCTCCAGGAAGCCACAGAGGGCTGTGGGCTGAGCAGAAGCGCCTGGGCTCCAGCTGCCAGGGAAAGCTGGGCATGGAGCCAGATCATGGGGTTAGACCTTACCCTTTCCTCAAAGGGCAGCAAGATACATGGAGCAGTTTTTGATCTAGGCTTTGCTACTGACATCTTCACTCAGGTGGGGTGCTCTCCTAGGGAAAGCAGTAAGGAAGAGAGCACAGAGTGTATGACAGCAGATCATGGAGCTTTGCTGTTGTCTTGACTCCTGTTCTGCTGCTGAACCTTCTCAGTGGGAAGGGGAATGGGGTTCTAACTGAGTAGAGCTTTGCTAGTCAGCAGTGAGCTGTGCTGCTCCACATCTGAACTGTGAGGAGAAAAGCATCACCAGATGGTTTTCCAAAGCTTTCTCTGAAAGGTCTCTGAATTTTCTTTGGTTCTGTATGTTCATTCATCCCATCTGACAGTCCGATGTTTCTAGACATCTACAAGTGCTGGTTTCCCGTTTGCTTCCTTGCAGTGTAGTGGTTTTGCTCATGAGCTGTCAGAATCACAGCAACAGAGCAGCCCAGTAAAAGAGCTCTGCATCCTAATTAATCACCCATATACATCCCTTCAGAATCAGGCACTTCAGAAGAGCAAGAAAAACAACCCCGTACCCAGGAGAGAATCACTTAGATACCAGCAGTATATACCAGTTCCTCTGCACCCTTCAGCACAAGAGGTTTATTCATGCTGCCAGCACAGACCAAGTCTCAGTTGAGATCTTCTCTGTGGTGCATCTCTGTATATTGGCTTTCTGATCCCGTGAATTTCCTTCCTTTCTTGTGCAGTAGGGCAGCTTCACCTAGAAGCCCTACACTCCCAACTGTATTTGACCCAGTCTCTCACAGACTGGAAGAAAGCAGGACTTGTGGCAAGTCAGAGGCTGCAGTCTCACCAGGTGGCAAAATATGGACTTTTATTCATTTATTTCATATAATTATGGAAAGGCTGGACAGAACTTCCTGCCTGATGTGGATTCTCATCAAACAACTATGTCACGTGCCTTTGCTGTCGTCCTCCAATAGTGATGGGTATGCTTGCAAAATTTGACTTTGTGGGGAAGTGTCATCTTCCAGCACTTGGGATTGCTCTGATCCACTGCTCAGACCAGGGCAGGTTCTAGTTTTCATAACACTGCAAGCACATGTGGACATTCAGGATGAAAACTAATGGGGGGCTGTCAGAAGTCTGTTCACAAGGGCAGGAAATGATAGATGAGGGGTCATGGTTTGAAGCTGGAAAAGGGTAGATTTAGGCTGATCATTAGGCAAAAGCTCCTTAATCTGAGGGTGCTGGATCCCTGGAGCAGGCTGCCTAGAGAGGTTGTGGAGGCCTCATCCTTGGAGCCATTCAAGGTCAGGCTGGATGGGGCTCTGGGCAATCTGTTCTAGTTAGAGATGTCCCAGCTTGCTGCATGGAGGTTGCACTAGATGACCTTTGGAGTTCCCTTCCAACTCAATACATTCTAGGATTCTATGATTTTGTGAGGTTAGGTGCCTTTTTTGCCAAGTTAGTTTGAATTGGAGAAGTTTGGTTCCTAAATCTGTCTAAACTCACTTTCAGGTGGCTGAGTTTCTCTTTTTGTTTTGGCACTGAGCTTTCACAGCTCAATGGGGTCCAGAGAGTACCTCATGCTGCTTCAGGACCACAGGGTAGCTTCTGTGTTTGAATCACATCTCTCTCTGGGATCAGAGGACATGCTGAGTGAGGCACAGGGCAGAGCTGAGCCCTTCCCAGCACCGCATGGCTGTATTAAGGCAGGCACAGAGCTGATAATGCTTCTGTTCATAACCCAGAGAGCATCTGCGCTTTGCCAGCTGAGAATCTGACCTTTTTTTCCCACCCAAAACATAAGAATGATGTCGAAATTAGGTTTTCTGAGTTGAGAAATCAGTAAGTATTGGGAAGATGGTGAAAGCATGTGAAGCTGAGAAAAATGAGGGACATGTTGCATGTTGTCAGCACGAGAGAACAGTTTGCTCAGTCTTGGGCAAAATAAGAGAATAATTGATTTGGGACTCTAGGCACGCAAACCAGAGGTTAAAAGTGGAGCTGTTAGCTATCAGGATGTCTTTATGCAAAGTGTATCTTTAACAAATACTACTTAGATAGTAGTAACAGTTACAAATAGTAACAGTTACAAATTGTAACAGTTACAAAGTGTAACAGTTACGAATAGTAACATTTACGAATAGTAACATTTACAACAAACACAGCCAGTTTTAAAGGAAAACATCTGGGACAAGTAAAAAAGCTCTGCCAACACGATAGGAAACTGTTTTGGAAAGCAATTATGAGAAAAATACTTTGGACTTGTGGTAGTGGATGTCTCAATGTGAGTTCTTAGACCATGGCTGTGGTTAATGCTGCAGAAGTAGACTATTTAGCTGAAACAGGGGAGTGATCTTGCCTGTGCATGGTGTAAGATGTCTGCTGGAACAGTGTGTTCAGTTCTAGCGGGGAAGAGTTCAAGGGAGATGTTGTTTGCTGCAAGACATTTATTTTATCTGACTTCTGATAAAAGTTCTGTGGTCTGTTTGTACTAGGCAGGTCTCTAGTCAGTGAAATGCAAGCCAGAGAGCAACCTAAAGCACTGCACACACTCAGATCTTTGTGTGTCAGCCTATACATGTACAGGGGACTTGGGCTGACTTGTCTGACTTCAGGGATCTGGAGTTATTGTGTAAAATCATGAGAGATAGAGAGGCAGAGTCACAGCAAGGAGACACAGCCATGCCTGCCCTCACACTGGAGATGGCAGCGTGAAGAAGGACCTGTGGCCAGTGACTGCCTGGGTTTAGGTTTCCCTCCCCAGGGATCTCAGAGCTCTGCCAAACTCATGACTCACATCTGCATCCACTTTGGGAAATTTGAATCAAGGGCAATTTGGATCTGCTTTCAAAATACAGTGTAAACACATGAAAAATCGACTTAGAAACAATCACTAAGTGCCCGACCAGAACAGTCACTCCCATCACAGGCTGTTTGTTTTGTAAATGCCCTGAGTGGCACAGAAATGCCCTGTGTGTGACTACAGCTGCGCCTGCGCTCCCTGGTATTGTTGTACAGGTCAAATTTATCTGAATCATAAAATAGCTGGATGCATGTTTTGGTAATCTTAGAGAAGATTGGTTTTTGATCCAGTGTCAAAGTTCAGGAGCAGTCTAATTCTGACTCCTGAAATTCATTGGAGCTCAGTAACTGTGACTTACTGTGCCATATGACTTTTGAATACGACATAAACTCTGTACAGGTTTGCAGTAGATTTCAGGATGTGGCCATCATGAGGTCCTGAAAAGGATGATGCTGTGCTGTTAATGAGATTAGATGAGCTCTGGTGTAATCAGCAACTCCAATTGTTTTAGGGTTTGGTGTGATATTGCCACAACATGAATACTCAAGGCAGACAGGTTTTATCATCCTCCTCATTGAACTGGGTTGGAAGAGACCTCCAAAGGCCATCTAGTCCAATCCCCCTACAACAAGCAGGGCCATCACTCAGCAGACCAGATTGCCCAAAGCTCTATCCAGCCTTCACCCAAAGCTCTATCTGACCTTAAATGGCTCCAGGGATGGGTCCTCCCTGCACCACCTCTCTAGGAAACTCATTCCAAACTGTTCTGAGATAAGCACATATGCAAGGACTCTGAAAAGCTCTGAAAGCTTTTATCTTTGGAGCAAGAGTTCTCCATTTTTATCCTGGCTCCAGTAATACCGTCCAACCATCACTTAAACTGGAGGATACAGTTGTGGCTGGTCTGACAGAGGTCTTTTTCATATTAAATCAGAATGAGTGAGAAAGCAAGCAGCAGTGGTATTAAGCAGTTAACTGTTTCTGAATGCTGCATCTCCTGGGGTTATCAAGAAAGTAATCTAAATAATCTTGCCTTTCTCTTTTCAGAGTCTTTTGTATGTGTACACTTGCAACACAGAGTGGATAGAAAAAGCCTGACTGATTATCTGGACCAAAGTGCCACTTGGAGGGAGACTCATGTCTTTTGTTCTGTCTGCAGACAGTGTCTCTTGATGAATATGACACTTGTGAAAGGAGTTTTATGACCCCAAAACAGGTGCCTGAGAAGTGTGTGCTCATTTCTCTTGCACACCTTCTCGGGGTTCTCCATCCTGAGGAGTAAAAGATTTATTTCTGAGCTGCTTTAATTCTGTTCTTACCCTGTGGATAGAGAATAGCCTCATTTCTTGGTGTGGGAAGGATGCAGTGATACTTGTACACCAGAAAGTTTCCCAGGAGATGAAGCACACTCTTGCAGAGGTCTTTAGGAGAGCTTGAAACTGATTGATGATATTTAATGTAGTTAAGAGGATAAGCTTTCACTGACATGGAATCTCACACAGTTCTTTTGAGCTCTCCCCTTGAAATCAGACTAACACCAGGCCAGTTTCAAGATTCTTTAGGCAAAATGTAATGAATGGATTACAGAGTGTTGAGAATTCAAGCTGACACACGGATGAATCTCACAACCAGGTGAAAGGACTGAGGCTGGGCAGGCACCTCCTACTGCAGTCAAGGGCAAGACTGGGTTGGCATCTGTGCTGGCCATCAAGAAGAACCTTTAGCTCTGCTGCTGGCTGCAAACCAGTAGATGTTGGGCAGTGGGGACATATGCCACACCAGACCTGGATGTGAGGTGTGGCTCCCTCTGTTGTAAGAGGGCTATCCTGGAGGGAAGGCTGGGCTTGTGAGAAGCTCTGGAGGATCCTTAACAGCCATGGGGGCTGATAACTCCACCTGGTGCCCCTCTCAGTATAAAACAGGACCTGGTTGAAGAGAGAGTTGGTAGTCTGTTTGAGGGTGAGTGTACCTTGTGTGTGTCCTCTGTTCTTAGAAAGACCTCTGGCTCTCTCTGCTTTGGAAGCCCCCAGTGACAGTTGAACAGGATGAATAGGTACAGGGTGAGTGATTTGGTTCTGTGTTTCTTTGGGGTTTTCTGTGGTGTTCTTTACATGACTATGGTGGCACACAGGCTGTGGTTGATTTCTCTGCTGTTGTATTTTTAGGGTCAGTTTGCTTTCTGTTGCACTCAGAGTGAGCAGGTCTGTTGTCTCATTTGCTTCCACTGTTGCTGGCCGTGCTCTTTCATTTTTATGCCCTGTAGAGATAGATAATAAGATCTACCTGTGTTTTCTGCTGATGGCTGCATCCCCCTTGTTAGGTTATGGGATTGGCAGAACAAATTAGCACTAATTTGGACAAATTTTGTCAGTTTATTGGAATGTTCACACAGAGACACAGGGCATAATGAGACCATTATGATGAAGGAGATGTTCCTACAGGCTGTATGAGCCTGGTAGTGCTGCATGTGCTGTAGCTAGGTCTGATGTGATGCAGAAGTGGAGCAGAGACAAGGTAACGAGGAAAAGATATTTATGATGTATGCACTGATACTGACCTTCCAGTACCTGAGAAGAGCCTGCATGAAGGCAGGGGAAGGTCTTTTCAAGAGGGTTTGTATGGATAGTACAAGGAGCAATGGGTTCAAGCTGAGAAAGGAGATTTAGGCTGGATATTAGAAAAAAGATGATTCAATATGAGGGTAGTTGATGGCTGGAATAGGTTCCCTGGAGGGGTGGTGGGGGCCCCATCCCTGCAGTCATTTAAGGTCAGGATTGAGGCTCTGACCCAGGTAGAGTTGTCCCTGTGTAGGGAGGTCCCTTCCAGCCTAGAGCATTCTATGATTCTAGGATTCTATATCCTATGCCCACTACATGGAGTGTGAATCCATCTGAACTGACACCAAGGTAAGAAAACAAACATAAATGATGTTCAGTTGCCAGTGTCAGTGGCTGTCTTAAGGGAAGGCAGAAGCTGTATTAGCAGAGCATTGCAATGTGGGCAGCTGAGCTGAGTTTTAATTATCCAACACTCAGAGGCATTTTGCTTATGCTCTTTCAAATGGCAAAATTAAGCAGTACTTCCCCCCCTCACTTCCCAAAGTAGAATTGAAAAAGTAAGGATAATATAGAGTGTTTTATTCTAATCTTATTAATACTGTATTAGTCCTGGGGTTTGTTTAGTATTAAAATTAGGGGTATGTGTGGGTTTGCTAAGGTACTGCATTGCACAAGTAGAAATGTATATGTGAGTACTCATGTATAAATTACTGCCTGAACATGAGTAGCATCAAAGAGGACCCAGTAACGTGGTGTTTATTGAGTTCATGATAGTGTTTATCTTTTTGGTCTTATCCTTCTAAGCTTGGTCTTGCTCCTGTCAACTTTGCAGAACAACGTGTATAAACTAAGGACCACATCTTCATTGCTGTTGCACTCCTGCTCTTTATTTTGTTGCTTGTGTTGATGAACTTGACCAGAGATTTAACCAGCAGTGCCTTCCACTCCAGCAAGGTTTAAAGCCTGAACTATGAACAGGGACAAGGCTTTTCAGTCTGTTTTTTTCAGTACCTATTGAAGTATGGTCTTGAAAGGGGCCTTGAAATGCCGCTCCATATAAACACTGTTAGGCTAACAATTAGGCTTGATCACCTTAGAGGTGTTTTCCAGTCTGTGTGATGATAGGAGCAAATGATAAAGCTGGATGCCTTCAAAATCAGAAAGATTGTCAGGATTACACCTGAGCTATAAATTCATCAAATAATGAATCATGATGAGCAGACCTTGATGGCTTGCAGATTACTGCCATAAGGATTTTGGGGAAATGAGCTTGTGGCTTGTGCCTGTGGGTCCTGACAGGTACATTTCTGCTTGACAGTACCCCCATGTGAACAAGTTTTGCTGTTACCATCCTCTCACTCCTTTTCCTGGGCTGCTTACGGGTTTGGAGAATAGGTCTGACAAAGAGAGGCTGAGGGAACTGGGGCTGTTCAGCCTGGAGAAGAGGCTGAGGAGAGACCTCACTGCTTTCTGCAAGGGAGGCTGCAGTGAGGTGGGTGGTGGCCTCTTCTCCCTAGGGACTAGCAACAGGGCAAGAGGAGATGGGCTCAAGTTGCAGCAAGGGAGGTTCATACTGGATCTTAGGAAAAACTCCCCAGAAAGAGTGGAGAGGCCTTGGAACAGGCTGCCCAGAGTTTGGGTGGCACCATCCCTGGAGGGGTTCAACAAATGGGCAGAGAGTGTGTTTCAGTATATAAGCTAGTGGTTGGGGGTTGTAGGGTGGGTAGTTGGCTTTGATGGTCTGGAAGGGCTTTTCCAACCTTGATGATTCTATGATTTTTATCTAAAAGCAGACAAGCTAAAAAGGAAAGTATTTCCTACTGATCTTGAACTGTGAACTGTGCTCAATATGAGACATAAATTTTGAGACATAAATTTACATTATGGGGAACAGTGAAAAGCTACCTGAGCCTGCATTACCTTTTTACTCGGGCTGAGCTGTGTTTCACAGATATTACCCTTCTCTCTGGATCAGCTATAGCTCAGCACAATGGCAAAGCTCCTGCTGAGATATGTGCCAGCTCTTGCTGTGTTGTTCCAAACTGTACTGGTGGTGCCCAGCCAGCAATTCCCAGCTGCACTTGTCTGACACCCAGTCCTTTGGCTCCATGTAACCTCTAATGGCACAAAATGCCTCCTAAAATTGAATGTGGGGGATGCAGGGATGCAGTAGGGTAGAGTGCCTTTGCATCTTTCCCTGAACACCCCCTATTAAAATATGGAAACTGGATGCTGACCCTCTCTAGCTTTCTCTAGCAGAAAATTAATCTGCATTTTAAGGCTGTTAGAAGGGATCTGTGTAAGGAAGAGATGGGAAGGAAGCCCATCAGAACCTGCCAGAGGTTGGTGTTGCCCGGCATCACTGGATTTCTGCATCCCCTGCTCCAGCATAAAGCAGGTGCAGGGTGAACTTCAGGAAAGATTAAAAGCTTAGACCCAAAATATTACTGTGGTCCTCATCCACAGTCATCAAAACAGCTGAAAGGTTATGTGCTGCCCCACAGTTCCCACCTGAAGCCAAGGCTAAGCTTTGAAAAATCACCCTTTCATCTGGAAAGGAATTCTTCTGGGTACTAAAAGGAACCCAAAAGCATACAGTGGTTGTGCACCCACTGGTGACACGAATTTCAGAAGATCTAACATTCTCATTAGTAAAAGCACTTCTCATTAGAAACTACCTATTTTACACAGTCTGTCCTAATTATTTTTCTACTGTGCTGTATTTGTCCAGACCTCAGATTATCAGTGCACCTTCTAACTGGTTTGGGGGCAACCCATGCTGATTCAACACCTTGAGCTAGGTGATCCTGCTGTGGTGGGGGGATTGGACTAGGTCTTTAGAAGTCCCTTCCAATCTCTAATGTTCTGTGATTCTTAGTTTCAAAATAGCTCATTTTCCCTTGGTAAATAAATCTCTTATTGGTGTATGGAGAACGCATTCAAGTCTGATAACGGGTTCCCTTTATTGTTCTATATACCTTCTAATTTTCTGGTAGTGACCCTGGCTGTATTTCAAACAGATTCTTTTATAAGTTAGTATGAGAGAGTATCGTCACTCTTTACCACAGGCTGGAGCTCACAGCAGTCAAGCACACCCACTCAACCCATTCAAAGCATCGGTCTTGACCCTTCATGGAATGCAAGCTTAACCCCCATCCGTGTGTGACCCCACAAAGTCATGAACCCAATGCATGAAGGATTGATTGCCAGTAAGTTCCTTACTGCCAGCTCTGCAGGATCTGGCCTCGATCCAGTAGTTGAGATATCCCTGCTAGAAGATAACTTAAAAGAAATCTGCATAGGCAATGCTTGGATAGCACCCGGTTTTTTATGGTATCAGCAGAGTTAAAAGAAATGTGCTTCTAGCTCAGACTTGTGACAAAGTGAAATATAGCCTGCTGAAACCTACTGCAAGCAAATACTGTGTGCTGTGCCAAACAATTCGGAGCTTCACTGCAGAAGGAACACCAAATAGAAAGGGCTTGCATGTTGCTGTCACCATTGTTTTTAAAAGGCACCTCCATGAAGGCTAACAATCATCTGGCTGAAAAGTATTTAGCTGAGATCTGTTCATTACACAGGAAAAATTTAGAGATTTGGGGTTTTTTAATAATGAAAAGCAGATATGGATGTCAAACTTGTTTCCTAATTCTATTTAGGAATATTTATAAACCCTTTTGTTATTTCAGAATGTAGCTGTCACTAGAGTTTTCAAACACAGGTGGGCTCTTCTGATCCTGTAGTCACACAGACTCCTTTTACACCTCTCATTTAGAAAAACCTATGGTGTAAGGCACCTCCCATTTGCAACAACAGCAAAAATGAGATTAGTTAAGAAGTGTTAGATCCAATACAGCACTTACAAATGGATTTCACCGAGAAGTGAGGGTCTGTGTACTTACAGCATCAGGTGATGGGTACATGTGTCAAAACGAGCAAGTTCTGATGTGCTCTTGCCAAAAGTTACTCACTTTTCTATGCTTGCCTAAGGAAAAAAATTAGGCTGCCAACTGGTCTGGGATCACACAGCAGCAGCTCAGGGCTCTTGATACCGTTTCTCATCAGATACTTCAGTGCGTTTTCAAATGTCTGTAATCTGACTTCAACCTCTACAGAAACTCCCTTCTCCATCTCAGCAGATGAAACTGGAAAATAGAGTCCCAAATACCATGTACTGGGAAGCATTGTATCTCACTAAACTTGTTGTTCACAGTCTGTCATCAGTCAAAAATAGTCACACATCACAACCCCAAGGTCTAATGGCATCAAAGTTCTTTAATTTGAACAATTTTTTGCATTGCCTAGCAAAACATTTGGTATATCTTCAGGGTTCTGTTACTCATCTTCTCTCCCAAGCACTCTACAGTGCTCACTGGTACAGTGTGCCTGGGGAGGTGGTGGAGTCCCCATCCCTGGAGGTGTTTAAAAACCAAGTAGCTAGAGCACTTGAGGCCATGGTCTAGGGGTTATGGAGATATTGGGGTAAGGGCTGGAGGTCCTTTCTAGCCATGATGACTCTACAATTCTATGATCACCTCTGCTTCCCACTAATGGGGTTTCAACAGTGAAACCATTGACAAGTGGTGCAGATAATAAATCCATGAGGAGAATTCCAGGAATCTCTTTGCAATGGTTTTTACTGCTCCTTTTTTTTCTCCCCATTAATGACCTAAAAAGGGATTTAAGGGGCAATTTTCAGAGGTGGTCAGTAGAGCTTGTGACATGAGAATCCTGCACCAGGGACTGGTCACACAACCAACGAGGACCATCCTGCACCAGGGACTGGTCACACAACCAACGAGGACCATCCTGCACCAGGGACTGGTCACACAACCAGCAAGGACCATCCTGCATCAGAGACTGGTCACACTGGTCACATAGCTCATGAGGACCATCGTGCACCACAGACTGGTCACACAACCAACGAGGACCATCGTGCACCACAGACTGGTCACACAGCACATGAGGACCAGCTCTGGAGAGCACTTATGGGATGATCACAGCATATTGTCACCTCTAATAGTCTTTCTCCATCCAGCCAGCCCACTAGTCACTAACCAATTCTCGGCACTCTCAATTCCCTCAGTCACAGTTTATCTTCCTCTAAAGCTGCCTTTTCTTAAATTAAGTGAACAGGTTGGGGTTGTTTGGGCTTTTATCATCCAGAATAGTTGTAGAGACTGGTTCTTGTTACCCCCTTCCACCGGTTTCGTTCTCCTTTTGCAGCGAGGAATGTGGTAAGGAACGTTGGGTTCGGAAATCCATGATTTCCTGCCGGTTAATTCATGTCAGCCAAACAGAAGGCAAGGTGATATTCCTGCCTAACACTGCCGCTCAGATACAGTACGACCCAGGGGCTCTAAGGGATTCCAGCTGCTGCCCGTCTCCCTGCAGTACCGACAGCACCGAGTACCCACCTTGTGCCAATTTAGCCTCTTCCACCCTCCAGCCATTTGGTCCCATTTACAACTTTGACGAATTTAAACATCAAAGCAGGAACAAGAGCCGATCTAGGTACAAACCACTAACCCTGGTTCAACAGCAGACTGTTCACCCATGTGGATTAGTGAAGGTTCATATGGCCTTATGCACAACAGGATCAACTGCTTCTCGTTTTTTAGGAAGTCTATTTTAATGCTGAGAAGCAGCATTCTGCTTGAAATTCATGCTGTGTGGAACATCAGTCTGGAGTCATCTTGTTGTTCTGGAACTAGTCACCCACTGTAGACAGGTTTGAACCCAAAGATGGGGCTCTCTGGGGTAGCCTCCAACAACTACCTGAAGGGAGGGTGCAGTGACGCAGGGTTGGCCTCTTCTCCCTAGGGACTACCGGTAGGACAAGAGGAAATGGGGTCAGGTTGTACCAGGGGAGGGTCAGGTTAGATCTTAGGACAAACTTCTTCCTAGAAAGAGTGGGGAGGGCTTGGAACACACTGTCCACGGAGGGAGTGGAGGGGCCGTCCCTGGAGGGGTTTGACAACCGGGCAGCCAGGTTCTTTCAGGAGATGGGTTAGTGGTTAGGAGTTGTAGGGTGGATGGTTGGACTGGATGATCTTGGAGGTCTTTTCTAAACCTGATGATTCTATGAAATACTGCTCCTACACACCTACCCTCTGAGTCTCTGCAGCTTCCTCAGGAGTATCAACACTCAGTGACCCCCTTTGCCCATGGCAGGGAGGTTGGAGTAGATGATCTCCAAGATCCTTTCCCGTTTGAGACATGCTATGATTCCATGATCCACTCACTCACCACCAGGAGTTTCCTGATGTGAAGAATGAAGTAAAGCTGACTGTCGCATTTAACAACAGGTTCTTGCATCTCCACCCCATCACCTTTTCACAGCCCATAGGCTCTCAGGTTGATTCCACTCTCCACTGTTGGCTACAAAGATTTTAACTAAGATTTGACAGCTAAATCCAGACGAATTTACTGCAAAACTTGATACAACTCTTTCTATCTCTGGAGAGACCTCTACACGATGCAGCATCTCCTCCTCCTGTGTTACTCCTGCTAGAAAAACTGTAGTTGGACCATGGACCGTGGCAAAATGCTTCACATTTGAAGCTGGCCAAGAACACCAAAACCACGGTCCTCTCTTCCCTATGGCTTGGGCTTAGCCAGCCCACAACAGCCAGCTGCAGGCCAACGAGCCGCTCTCCTGCCTTTGAAGCTGTTATTCAGAAAAATATTGGAGATAAAAATATTTTTACATTTTGCTTCTGCCTGGCCAGCAGTAGTCCCACACTGTTTGAAATATTAACTGTTAGCAAAGGGACCTTCAAGGGCTCTCTTCAAAGAGGAAAAATTATTCTGCTCTCAGCCACTTGTCTGTTATTTTTCACTGTTTATTTTTCAGTTATTTTTCACTACTTATTTTTCAGTGTTATTTCTCACTGCTTATTTTTGAGGGTAAAAATGCAGAGGCACAGAAAATTTATCAATTAAAATGAGAGGTTTATTTTTCACTTAGACCTAAATACAG
>JAOXOE010029331.1:0-14627 GCA_028565055.1 Phoeniculus purpureus
TGCATATTGGGCCCTCTGTTCCCTTCAGTAGGGAGTCTCCTATAACAATGACCCTTCGAGGTTTCTTTTCAGGATTGATTTTGATGGCTGGCCTCAGGCAACCTGTCTTTGGTGCAGTTACTGGGCTTTTAAAGTCCTCATCCTTGCTGATGACCTGTTCCTCCTGCAGAGCCTCATACCTATTCTGCAAGTGCACTGTAGGTGCTGAACTTCTCAAGGTAGCACACTTGCTCCATTTAAGTTTGTTCCATCAGGCAGACACCTGTTCCCATTGACCCTGCTCCTGTGAGTTACTACATGGAGGCTGAGAGACTTGCTGATGGGAGGATATTGGACCCCCGATCCACTAAGATTTAACCCTAGTTCAGGTTTTGTAGATATTACATTGTAGAAATAGTTACACAGTCTCTTATAGCTCTCAGTGTTTCCACCTCTTTTAGCTCAGCCACCATGTTCATCAGGTCTTTGATTGGCTCACATCTAACAAAGGTGTTGTCACTGCCATCCTCCATATTGAGTGCCAGACTCCAGCACTCACTGCACCCACCTGCCTGAACATCTGCATGCTTGTGTGTGGCCTCTGTTTGGGTGCCCACTGTTTTTTCTACTGGCTTTTGTGCAAGTAGTAACCATGTCTTATGGTAACCACTCTGTCCTCTCCATTATTTTTTTCTCCCCCCCACACACACCATCAGTGAGAAGGCTGCCTCCTCTCCTTGCAGCCACGTGCTGGCTTCTGCTAGGTTGTGGTGCGGTTTCCGCAGCAACCCCTCCCCCTGCTATGTCACTGCGCTCAGGCAAGTAGGTAACCAGACCCTGCTGCCCCTCCTCCTCTCTTCAGGAGCTCCTGAGCAGCAGCAGCCACTCACCTGAAAAGAAGGGAAAGAAAAGCCAAAAAAGCCAAAAAAACCAGGCACCCAGACCTGAGCTGGTCACCACTGCCTCCTCTCCTCGCAGCCATGTGCCAGGTTCAAAAAGGAGGAGGAAGAAGAAGAAGAGGAGGAAGAAGAGGAGGAAGAAGAGGAAGAAGAAGAGGAAGAAGAAGAGGAATACCTGCTCTTTGCTGCCCACTGCTTCTGGTACAGCAAACAAAGTAATTTCTGATACTTTGTTTTTTCTCTTTCAAAGCTCTGCTTGACGATGCCACTGTCAGAAATCATTGCACTATTGCTGTACATTAGGTGTTGTGCAATGACTGGCCATTTTACAGATGCGCTGTGCACTCACGCAGCGCACACACACACTGCACTTGCTGAGTTATACATACGTAGAGTCTCTTCAGATCAAAGTGTCTTCCCCTCATGCTTCAGAAACAAGTACAGGGGATGTAACAGCCTTTACTTTGAGTGACTGCCCACACATGCACACACATTACAGAGCACATACATTCAACAGCTTCCTGCAGAGCAGCGTCTGCATCTTCATAGAGGCTGACTGAAGCTTTGTTAAACTCCTAATTGCCTTTCCAAAAGAAAGAAAAAAAGTCCACAAGGGAATAGTCCGTCATGATCACCTGGAGTTCAGGCCCCAGAAGACCGCATGCAGACAAGACTCAGAACTCACTGGGGAGCGTACAGAAAGAACTGTATAATCTTAAAAAAACCCAAGAGTCTCTGAGTCACTAAAGGAAGGCAGGATGTGACCACTAATTATAGACATGAGTCTTCTACAAAGTAGAGGAACAGAGCCAGGCATTATAACCCTGTGAACTGAGGCATCTCCAGTTTGGAACAAGCACAGGGTTCCATATCAACGAGTAAAGAGGCATAGAATCCAGAGAAATTCCACTGACAAAGACTGTCATATATCAAAATCACTTATCTGGCCTGGTATTTTACTTTCCCTGAGTAGGACTCATAAAAAGGACAGAGGAAAACAATACAATGACCTTCTTTGTGTCCCAGTCACTTGGGATAATTTCTAGCTTGCAAGTAAAAGGTCTGATGGTTTCTTCTTTATGTCTGAGGTACAGAGCTTCATCCTGGAACTACCACCAGTCCTAGCAGGACCAGAATTGAACTTATCAATAACATCTGCACACTGGTAATACCATTCACAGGTAACCACATGAAGTACCTGGAAGTACCTACCAGGATATAACTTTGGATCCTGCACTGACTGCTCCCTTATAGAGGGAAGAACAGCATTCAGGTCTACACAAGTTAACATTGCAATTGTAGTATCATTCACTGCCTAAAAGTGATATTCCTGGTAGATACATGCCTTTCCTGTTTGATCCTGAAAGTATCTGTTGTAAAAGTCTTTTTCCAGACCTGTACAGGAAAAAAAGTTTTCTATTTTTCAAATTCCCTGACTGGGAGAGAAATTATACCTTTTGAAGCATATGGTTGTGAGAATGCATCACCAAAAAAGGCACCTTGATCAGAAATGGTTCCAGCTTAGACTCCTCTCAAAAGGTACATAGGTTAAAGGAGAGCAACTGGACACGTGCCTCCTGCTGTGGGATCAGTAAATTGTGACTGATCAGGGCAAGATGGTATGAAAAGTAACATCTGGAAGATGCTATAAGAGCAGAAGCTACTCAAGAGAAACAGTGACAGGCACAAACAGAAGGCAAGCAGACACATGTGGCATTGAACACACATGTTAGAAGCTCAATGTAATTTAAACGGGATTAGGAAACTCCTAAACCTAGTGAGAAACAAAAACATTTTATAAAATGCTGCAGAACTGAAAATGAGAAAAACAGTAATAGAACTTTTTTAGTCAGTTGCAATTAAATTAGCTGGTACTTGCTGCATCTTGCTTCATGCACTAAGGTGCTGAACAAGAAAAGCAGCCAGACTGTAGTGAGTCATCCAAATAAAGTGTATCATTATCTAATTTTTTATGCCTGGCTACATACACAACTACCAGATAAAAATAACTTAGGAACAATCACTTAAAGACATAATCATTTAAGGCTAACTTGCTGGCAACCAATCAGAAATGACTGCAGGTGAAACGAGAACAGCAAATCGTACAACAGCATTTCAGGATCTCACTTCACTTCTCACTGGGCAACTTGGACCAGTTTGTCACCACCCTCAGCATAAAGTTTCTTATCTCTAGCCTGAATCTAAACTTTTCCAGTTTAAAACCATCCAATTGCAACAGGCTTTGCCAAAAAGATTGTCCCCCTCTTTCTTGTGAGCCCCCTTTTAAGTACAGGGTCTCCCCAGAGCCTTCTCCAGGATGAAGCACCCCAATTCTCTCAGTTCTAAATGCTCCTGAAAAGGCCTTGATCTCCTGACCTGTCTTAGAACTGAGTTAACAAAAATAAAACAACTTACCCGAATCATCATGACTGAGCATCTGATGTTATGAATTGTATCATACACCTTCTTAGAAATGTCCACAAACTGGTTGTCATCAAACAGGTGCACTGTGTTCTTGCTTATGCTCTCCAATGCAATATTTACTTGGCTAATGAACTCTGGAATCACTATTTAAAAAAGAAAACACCAAGAAAATTCAGTGAGCATAAAAAGGATAAAACGTATTTGTCTTTCTGGCAAATCGCCTCACATTGATTAGAACTTTATTTCTGAAGGGAGTTACAGTTGTAGCATGATCAGTTTAAAGTGGGAACACATTTGTAATTTTTATCATGGTGATAAAAATGCACTTGGTGCGCAGGTATCGTAAAAAGGAAAGCTTTAAAATGGGGCCAGGGAAGCAGCTGTAAAAACTTGTAAGCGATTTCAACAGTAATTTTACCCAAGCAATCGGGATAAATAATCTGACTCAAAACTGGAACTACTATTCAACAGAATCCTGCTGCTTCAGAATGTGCTTCCATCTGAACGAAGACAAAACTAACCATTGATGCTTACTAACTAACTAACCATTGATGCTTATTGTCAAAATTACAAAGTATCACATGGCAACCTGGACCGAGGCAGTTTTCATCTTGTTTGATTGAATCAAATAAATGGTAAATTTTTATTTAGTGTGATATTAACCCATGCTTATCCCAGAAGGTCTTGTCAATGCTCTTCTGCTGCTTACCAGCCTTATTTAGCATGGTAACCTGGTACCACTGTACCTCCTGTGAGCCTTCAGATCAGTTCAAAGCAAACAAAACCCAACACACAGAACACAGTGAAGAGACAATCTACCATGCACAGGAGGATCTCAAACAAGAACAGATAAAAGTAATCTGCAACAATTCACTTCCTGTAATTGGAGACTGAAGATACAAGAAATGGAAAATAATGGATAGAATTCAACGCCTGTAGTGTTCAGTATGAGTAACGTAGACCTTGTGGAACAGCAGTTTTTTTCAAGCAATGTCTTGGTTTCAAATACAATATGCTTTCCACCCCTTCCTCCACAATTATACACTGTATAATTCATAAATTCTTACCACATGAAAGCAACACTACCGACACCTTACATATGAATCATTTCAGGCAAATTTTGAAGTATATAATGAGGTTTTATGCATACAACATTTCAGATTAAATAACTTCTGAATTAGAAAACCTGGCAAAATATACTTTAAATACTAGGAAAGATGTAACAATAAGTCTTCAAGCCCTGACTTTACATGGAGAAACACATGTAACTCTTGGAGACATTTAATTTTATTCTATCAGTAACTTCACTGTCTTCATGCTCAGTGCTTTGTCTCTAGAGTGCAAAACAGCCACTTCATGTGTCAGTTTTGAAAAATAACAAACTTCGGTTAATTCAGTGGAAGAAGCAAGGTTCATTTTCTCTTGTAAAATAGGTCTCCATTAGTGTGAGACAAGTAGATGTCATTTAATAATAGGATACGAAAAATCCTTTCTTCCTTCTTCAGATTATCACTTGAATTATCCCTGCCTCATGAGAAGTTCAGTGGGAAGAACGGATTTCTTAAATGGTATGGAAAAAAACCAAGGTACATTTCTCATTATCAACCAGATGGAATAATTAGGGACACCGAGCACCTATTATTTAACTAAACACTGAAAAAGGGCTAAAAGAGACTCAAACATATAGTTTCCAAATACAAAATCTTTTCTTCCTATTAAACAAAGACCTTGGCCCCTAGACTATGAAAACAATTGCAAGTGTGGCTATTTTAATCTAAACAGTCACCTCATGCTTTTACGTAAGAATGAACCTTCAGCTCTTCTGATCTGTCATAAGAATGTTGAAGAGGAGAACCTAGGAGTAACTCAACATTTCTATTGTCATAGCCAAGACTATAAGGTGTTTTCCATTCTCGTACATCCTCGGTGTTTGCTGCACTTCATATACTCTCACCTGCAGAATTAAATAGCACAAAGTCCACTTACCAGCAGCACTTTCAGTGGCTGCTAAATGCCTTGAAGGCCTGTTCTTTTAGAGGACAGACTATTTCTTCTCAGTTACCTACTGAGAGTCCAACCTGCACTCCATATGCTTTTTAATAATCTTTTTATAGCTTCTTCTGAGGCAAAATCATTATCACATAGTATTTGTCTCAATGAAAAAGAATTCTACACAAATATGTGCTCCATAGTTCATATGCTACTGGTGGAGCCAGTGCTAAACCACAGGCTGCACTTTATTACTACCATGGGAAATAGGATCTCAGTGGCTTCCCTGAGATAACATGTTAAAGATGCTTGCTTTTCATCAATATAAATCCTACATACAGATAATTAAAACAAAAGACTAAAGTAAATTCAAAGATATGAAAATAACAGTCTGTTTATTAAGTAAAAAAATACACTTGGATTATGATGGAAGTTACAAATTAGTTCTTGTTATTTGATCATTTACTCTCTTATTAGGTAATTCCCTCAAATCCAAGATATCTTTCTTGACTGCATGTGATTCAAATTTTTGACTTCTTAAGTAAATGACTTGGTGGATACATGAATTTTGGTTGACATGTGAGTTCTTATCCGTGGATCACAGGCATTCAGAAATACTTAACTATATACACCCATAAAAGCTTCAGCTATAACTCTAAAACACTGCATTAAGTGGGCTAGAATTACGTTAACAATGCGCCTGTTCTTCTTAATACTGAAATAATTAAGATAACAAAATTCAACAAAATAAACTTGTTTCATTTATTTGGCAAAGGAGAAAAAACCCATTAAAATTATAACAGAATACTTATTTTCATCATTCTTATACTTATTTACTGGAAATAGAATATTTGGTGTTCTGCCATTTGTGCAGGACAATCTCCAGTTCACACCCTTTGAACTTAGCCTGGAATAATGCAGCAGGTTCTCTGTCTCAGTGCCTCTGAACTCATAATGAGACAGTTTATCATGGACGTCAAGAGCTGATGTGATGCATCACTGAATGCACATATACACTATCTCAAGAAATTGTGGCAAAGAACAAAAAACTTTCACTCTCAATGTTTATGTGCACGTATAAACATCTATAAACTTACTGTACCATGCAAAGAGACTTGAACAAAGTTGAAGAGAGCATACTAGAATGATGAAAAAATACTTTCAAAGCTTCCTTTGCAATGGAAATGAAAACCACATGCCCAGATGAATCAGTGAAGCTCTCTGTGACAGACCTATAGATCCATCTCTAGACATCTGCAAGACTGTCACAGCTATTAATTGAACTTAAGTTCAATGACCTTTCAAGAAAGAACACGACTCTTTCTTGGGCAGTGAGCCATGCACACACATCTGTGCTCTAAAACAGCCACAGGACTTTTGTGGGAGATAGGAAAATACAAGTAGCCCTTCTGAAGTTTGTTTTGCCCATATACAAAAATACACAATACTAAGAGTAGAGTGAATAAAAAGTTTCAACTAATGAAGCACTCAGATTGTAGATCAATACCTAAACCGAAACTCTCACCAAATTCAGTAAAGACAGCAGAATTTAATAAGTGGCATAAGGTTTTGTTAGAAGAATTGCAATCTCCATCTTACATAGGTAGGTAGAAAAAAAATCAAATTGTGTCCGAAACTGGGTTTTCCTCCTCAAAACAATAAAATCAGGGTCAGTCACTATTAACGAATTAGGATTTTAACAGGAGTTTAAAAAAACTTGAGAACTTCCAAAAGCCCATCAGAAGCCACATTCCAGAAAAGTAAGTAAAAGCCAAAAGCATGGCAACCTAGACCTTTGCCAAGCCACACGTTTTAATCAAATAAATCTAATTAATTCACTAATTTTTAGCCAAATTAGTTTTAGCCAAATTTGTTTCAGTACACTATGTCTACTAGTAAGCCTCCGAGTAGGAAAGACTATCTCTACTAAAACCTTGAAAACCATCCACCATTTAGACAGTAAAATGGTAAAATACAAAGTATAGAGGCTCAGGTCCTGGTAATGACCTCTGTGTGTTGCAAGGAAATCTAAAGTGACAGGAAAAGCAACAGGTCTCCAAACCAAAGAGACACAGCAAGTGCTGGGACCAAAACCACTTGGGTAATGCTGTAGCTCAGGGTACCAAAAATGCATTGTTTTCTGTCATACAGAAATTAGCTCCTGACAAATCAAAACTGGATTTATGTATTTTTATTTAGGTATTACTGTTCCTAACCACAGGGTTCATTTTGAATAAATTTTACAATTTATTGTAATTTTCAAATCTGTTTATATCCCCTTCCTGTATTGGCGGGCGGGAATCTAATAATCTGATTTGGAGGGTTCCACCTTTAACCCTCAAACCAGCACAGATTAACTGGCACCAAAAACCCAAGAGAAAAAACAGACAATGAAGGGAAATCAGGGTGATAATTTTAATACATGGTGTAAGGGAAAACTAGAACAAAATGTGGCAACACATGAACTATCTAATGGTTAACTGCACATTTACATACGTGCTCCATCCTGCAATGGCCTGGATGTTTTCATTCACGCTCGAGGCCGCTCTGAATGCTGCAGTAGACTGGGTTAAGAAACTGCCAACTCATATTTGGGGACAATTAACGCATGTGTGGATTGTGACTAGTTGCTCTCTTGGTGTATATAGCAAATATAATTGCTCTTTTACCACTCCTGAGGAAGAACAGGACCGTGACTGGGGCTCGAGAGATGTACTGTTCTTCTGTTTATACTTTCAATGTGCCTTAATCTGCTTCAGGCCAATCATCAAGTCCCTAGGCAGGAGGACAATCATCACATCAGTGGCAGTCAGTCAAGACATTTCAGCTGCACCAGCTGTCTTGGCTACCTTGATGGTTGCACCTAATCCAGTGACATCTGTTGTTTCAACTACTTCACCTGTTTCTGCAGTTACTGCATCTCCACCTGTTGCAGCAACCCCCACTGTCATAGTCTTACCACCAACAATGACTGATACTTCGATCAAGAACATACTCTACACGGCAGCCAGTGACAATGGTCCAACATGGAATCTTTGGCAAAAAGCTCTAGGAGAAACACAAGGTCAACCCCTCAGGTTTTGGAGTCGAGGACATTAGGGCTCAGAAACTAACTACATCCCAAATGAAAAAGAGATACTAGCAGCCTATGAAGGAGTGCAAGCAGCATCTGAAGTGGCTGGCACAGAGGCACAGCTCCTCCCGGCCCCCAGGTTGCCTGTCTTAGGCTGGACGTACAAAGGAAATAGCTCCTGCACACATCACGCTACTGATGCGACTTGGAGTAAGTGGATGGCTCGGATAATGCAAACAGCAAAGATTGGACCTCTCAACTGCCCTGGTGTGGTGGAGATGCTCACCCATTGGCCAGAGGGAATGGACTCTAGGGTGCCACCAGAAGAGCCAAGTTCAAGACTTGAGTGGTTATTTAAAGGGATGTTTTCCCCTCACTGCACAAATGTCCAGGAAAAAAACCCCATGTGGCTTTGGTTTTGAGGGAGTAGATGGATTTACCTACCTTTTTAAAAGCTCTCTACCTACTGTATTTTGCATCCATCCTCAAGGACAGATTGACCATGAGACCTCAGATGAGAAAGACCTTTACTGCTAAGTCATACCAGCAAAAAATGTCAGAATTCTTTTGCATTTCTTGGCAGATTGTATGGACCATGTGGGCCTGTCTTACCTCATCAGTTCCCTGCTATCAGAGGTCTTTATGTGGAAACAGCCACCGCTCCCAAACTTGGTTCACAGTACAGAACAGCATGACCTTCTTCAGTTTAACTGAAGTCACTGAGCTTTATCTAGAAGCATCTACACTAAATACACTAAATAGAATGTATTGTGATACACATAAGCAAAGACTAGTAAACAGCTGAAGTCTATATCCTAAAGAAAATAAACAGAAAATAGAAACAAGTATTTAAAGTGTATTTCATGGAGCAGACAGCGGCTTCAGTTTACATTCAGTTCAAAACCTTGAAACTACCACAAAAGCTCTGCATCTATGTCCTAACTTTAAAATGAAGTGATCACACAGCAGTGTGATGACAAAGGTCAATGAACTGAACCAAGTGAAGATTTTCTTGTTTTGGTTGCCAAGCTAGTTTTTAGGTGGTTCACTATTCTATTCCAACTTGCTACCAGGCCTGATAGTTGACACACTGGTACAAGCAAGGTACCAGGAAAAGGCAGGAGGACACTGCTCCCGCCCCAGTGAAAGCTGCATTTAGAGCTGTTTAAAGTAACTGTAATTTGCAGCCTCTGTTTCTACGAATGGAACTTGTTGCCAGAGATTTCTAATAGTTTTTCTTCACCAGCTGTGATATATTCAAGGCCAGCAACAGCAGAGAGCCGACTAACACATCAGGCATCATTTGTAAATGCTTCTAAATAATTACTCCCAAATTGGGACTGTTCAAATGCACTGAACAGGACACAGAAAATTGCATACAAATCATTAAGAGAAACGGAAGTCTTCCTACAGGGAAGTCTGTTCATTGTATGTAAGAGAAACCATATGAACAGAGAACAGCACTAATTTAGGTGAGGAAGAGAAATCCCAAGACTTGAATAAAAAATCATATAAATTTCTGGGTAACTTGGTTATTTCCACAGAATAAGCAACAAATTCTAAGAGGCAGTCTGCTTATTCTGTGTGTTTACTGATACATCCCAGACATTATGGTTAGCATTACCCCAGCCTATGCCCTGAACTTGTAACTCTTAGGATACCTTCTCCTTTCCCTGAAGGCAAGCACAGCATCTCCAGAAAATCCCCAAACTTCAAGGAATAAAAAGATAATTCCACAAAACAGTGTGTAGACAGATACAGCGGATTTGTCTGTAAACATATTGTAACATAGCAGACAGATTCCATGTAAGCATTGTGTCTGTGGGGAGATTTCTTTTAAAATATAGATTGCAAGGATAAGACAAAAAAAACCCCCAGATTTCAGAAGTTGACATTTTATCACTTGCAACTGGGGAAAAAACCAAACCTGTTGTAAATGAGCAGGAAAAGAATTAGCAGTCTACAAAATCGAGGATAATCTGGAGAGATGTTATGAACTCTCTAACCTGTTCCAAGATTAAGTCAGTAACAATGTGATATCAGGCTACTCTTCTTGATTTTTCAGTAATTTTATGTGAGGATAGGTAAAGCATTCTTTGATTTTTAATACCTAGTATCTTGTTTCTTTTCTGATTATTTTCTGATTAAAAGCTGCTACAGTGAGTGGGATGTGGTAACTCACTGTTTTCATTTAGAGGACAAGGAAGACAGTTAATTTAAACAGAGCATAAAGAAGTACTGCGGAAGGTAGGTAGAACAGTAAAATCAGTGGAGAGAGACCAAGTATCTGTCACTACATGTCTGAGTTTCACTTAGTGAAAAGTCTGAAAACCAAGTGATATTTGAAGTGCAAATTATATTCTCATCCTATAACCTTCCCCAAAATAGAGCTTATGCTGTGAACACGACCATACTGATGTACCTGCAAAACTGTAGAGATATTTTATTTAAAATATTTGGTTGTCACAAATATAGTTTTGGAAAACACCAAGAAGGGAAAACCAAATAAGTTGTGCCTTCAAGTACTGCAAATCTCCGATATTATGTCTATGAGGCAGTGTGGCATTCACTGAAGTGGACACGTATATGGCAATTCTTTCTGGAAAAGGGACTTTGTAAAAGAAATAAAATCTCAATTTAAAAAAGGAGTCACCAAACACAGAAATAAGCAAAACTGTAAGAAATTATCTAATCCTGCCTCACTAGTCCTACAGGGACACTCTTTGTCTAAAATGAGTAAAAAGTTACTTAAATTTGTAATACACAGACTGGCATGCCGTGTTTCCAGTTAAACACTATAACTAAATACACTGTAGTTCTGAATAGTAGTTCATACCTCTGCCTATCACATGTTATTTCAGTGTCACTTGCAGTGTCAAACTGCCAGTGCAACCCTGCAGTACAATGTGCTTTCTACAGAGAAAAAGGCAGGAAACTCCTTCACTTTAGGTAGACTAAGTCTAGACCACAGATCTGAAATACAGGAATGTAAAAGCAAGACCCTTTACCAAAAAAGCTATTTTTATTACTATTTTTATTTGTGACCATTTGTTTTGAGACACCACGCAAAATGTCTCTTGCAATGGCAAAACCAGTAAAATGTCTGAGTTTCACAAATAATGTTCTACAGTAGAGCCTCTGTTTTACCAAGCATGGCAAAAATGAATTTCTCTACACAGAAGCATTAAGCAGCGGGTGGGGTGTTTTCCACCTTGAGTACCAAACAGAACAGGCTCTTGAGCCTGTAAGACACCAGACTACATCAAAAAGTGTGGTAGGTTCAAGACCATGATTAGAAATAAAGGAAAAGAAAACAAGGCAGTTGTTTTCTCCGATAGAACTTGCCAGACAATGGATAGCTTAGGGAAAATGGAAAAGGGATCATTAACTCAATAACTGTATGCAGAAAAGAAAAGGTTAGGCAAGGTGGCGCACACAAACTAGGAACTCTGTCCCAAATGCCGTCACATAGTCTGAGAAAAACACAATGGGAGATCACTATCGTATCAGTCCTTGGTTTTTTACATTAGAGACCCGGGGAAAGAACATGTCAGTCAAGTAGAGACAGGTACCCTCTCTCTTCTCCCTCATGTGTCACCACTCTCATCTGCAGACGCCAGACCCTTGGCTGTCCAGACTGGCGAACTCTTCAATTCTTTAGTGCAGAGTCTCCCGCAAAATGCTGGTCAGACAGGCCTGATTTCTCAGCTCCTGGAATTGCATCCCTTGATGCAGGGGACATGCTTTCAAAAAGAATGCAGACAGTCTTCCTTGCCCAAGGTTTAAGGATTCTCAAGTCTTTCTACTTCCTTCAGCTAAGGAAGCCATGCAAACATGGCTGGGAGAGTTCCGTTCACCTCCTGTCTCAGCTACAGGGGAAAAGGGAGCATGCTTAAGCTCACCACGGGCCACTGAATGTTGCCCCACAGTGGGGCAAGACTGGCGCTAAGTTCTTGCTTCGCTGGTCCACGGTGCCAGCTCGAAGCTGGGCTGGGTTGGAGATGGGGGCCTGGGGCGGCGTAGCCACCACCCCACCACTTTCTCTGATGGGGCAAGTGGGGCCAGAGGGAATGGGTCCATCCCATCTTCCCCCCACCCCTGACCTGGGAGTTGTGGGTGGGCCAGAGCAGAAGCTCCGTGATGGTGTGCTAGGGCAAAGGGCCAGGATGGTCATCGCCCTTTTATCTCCTAGACTACTCCTCCCCAAGGACAGGTCACTTGGAGGGCGGGGGGGTCCTCTTAAAGCAACATGCACCTTTTTCTTCATGAAAGCACAAACCTAGACATTTGAAAATTTTGGTATTTTTCAAACTGCAACAAAAACTGTTAGGGGAAAAAAGTGCTATATCAGGCAAAACACGTGAGCCATAACCACAGTGCTTCTGCCTCCCTCTTGGGCAAATCTGAGTTAACTCCTCTCATCCTATAGGTAGAGAAGCAGGAAAGAACAAACTTGACTCCAGCAGATACTAAGATAGAAACTTCTGTATTATGCCCTTCAGCGACGAAAGGCAGAACTCTGGTGCTCAAGTGGTTATTGCACATTTGGTATAAGGAGGTTTTCGTGCATTGTGGTCATATGCCAAGAGGCATCGGTGTAGTTTCAGAAGATCCCAGCATGTACATGGACCAAATTTTCCCAGTATAACAAAACTGACAATAAGTAGGTCTTCAAATCATTGGCAGTAGTCAGCAATCTAGACATTTCCTTTTGAAATGCAGCCAATTGCTTTGGTCACGTATTAGAAATACTGTCTTTCTGGAAATCTGGTTCCCAGTGGATGTAATATCAACTGACAAAACCTGAACATAATTGAATTAGCCAGAAGGCACAATCCCGCACAAGATTCTTAGCTTTCTTTGGTCCACATACAAAAATAAGCCTTGCACGTCCCACTGGGAACACCTGAAACGAACACTGGGACTTTTCTAGGCAGAATCAGGTATGTTCATATATATGTTAGCAAATGACAAAAACAAGTACAAAACTGCCTTTGGCAAAGCCTGTTTGGGAAAAGGATCACGCTGCTTTTCAATTCTATGTCTATTTCAGTAGTAACTTGGAATAACTGAAATAAGTTAATCAAGAAGAATTATATTTCATGGAAGATCACTGACATTTTAAAAGTAAGAAAAATACAGCTCGGCTGCCAAAATTCCCAAGATCTTAATTACAGCAAAATACCAGTAAACCCTGTCAACTGCAGAAAAGATATTTTCTGCATGGTGCCAGGAAAATACTGGCTCTAAATTTAGCATTCACAGCTATAATCGAAACAATTAAAAAAAATACTGCCTTGTGACAATGATAAATTTTGTGTGTCTGTTTCCTGTCTTTGCAGTAACACCTCCATGTACTGCCCACTGGTACCCTACCTGCTCTTTAACAGTCAGTACGACAGTATCAATGGTAAAATTAAGACCTGGAACATCTGAGATATCATCAAGGGAGTTAGCAGCAATCATTCCAAAGGTTTCAGCTGAAGTTCATGGTATATGCAACTACACAGAAATGTTCATTATTAGAACAAGGTGTTACTGAAGTTGTTTTAAACAGAAAGTGGTAAAAGAATGTCGGCATGTTTAAGAACTATGTTCAATTATAGCATGCGATCATTTGAAATAAGCCTGCAGAAAGTAAAATACCTTTGGGTAGATTATTTGTGGAAAGGTGACAAAACCCCAGGTAATTCTCGCTAGATGTAAGCTAAATTTTAGAACTACATGTGTTCCTCATGTAACTCATGGGCATTTGTTTTCTTGACTTATTTTGTATTTGACTTTTCATCTTTTAAAATGTAAACTGATTCCAGAATACATTAAATCTGCAACTAAATAACTAACAGACAATCTTCACAAAGCCACCTTGTGAAAAAATATTTCCAATACAGGAAGAAATGACTGTTTAGACACCAAACATCCCAACAATAATCTTTCAGCACCTGTGCTTCCTATAGCACTCTGACAATGTTAACAGAATCATAGAATGTTAGGGATTGGAAAAAATCTTGAAAGATCATCTAGTCCAGTCCCCCCACCACAGCAGAATCACCTAGATCCAGTCGCACAGGAACATGGCCAGGCGGATTTTGAATGTGTCCACAGAAGGAGACTCCACAACCTCCCTGGGCAGCCTGTTCCAGTGCTCTGTCACCCTCACTGGGAAGAAGTTCCTTATAATATTTTTGTGGAACCTCCTGTGTTCCAGCTCACACCCATTGCCCCTTGTCCTATCACTAGATGACACTGAGAAGAGCCTGGCT
>JAOXOE010029332.1:0-14625 GCA_028565055.1 Phoeniculus purpureus
GGTTCTGTCAGCTGGGCGGGGGGGTGGGATATGGGGCTGCTGGGGCTGGAGGGGTCCGCGAGCGCCGGGGTTGTGGTTTTGTGTAGTGGGAGCGCTCGGGTGCAGCCTCCTGTCTGTCAGTTGGAGGTCGGAAACTTCCCTGTGCGGGTTTCTTCGCTGTGCGGGTTTCGCTGCCGAAGGCAGAGAGGGCTTTGGTTTGCGCTGCTGGAAACGCTGTGAGGCCGGCGGAGCTGGAGCTGTGTGCTCTCACTGCTGTCTCTGCACTGGAGCTCGTCCGAGGTATCGGTTTGTTTGGTTCGGTGGCTGTAACTGGGATGGGTGACAAGACATCAGTTAACTGCCTTATGGCAGATCCCTGTCCTGCTTCTGCTCAGGCGTAGGGCGAGGTGAGAGCTCTGCAACCCTTTTCTTTGCCAAAGAAGGCAAAAGGAGCTCAGAAAAGTACTCGAGTGTTCTTCACAACTGCCTGTTCCTGCAGGGCTGGTCAAGGTGTGGAGAAAGTGTTGGCATATCATCCATTGGTTCCTTGCCCGTATCGCAGGGTGTGATTGCAGGTAGATAAATTATAAACGTATGAACTCTGCAGTGGGAGCCTGTGCCTGGTCCAGTCCGTGCCGTTACAGACCAGGGACTTGGCACAACAGCTAAGGAGGAATGTGCCTGATGATGAATAAGCTGTTGCACTCATAGTCTCATGTGTTTGCAAGCCCTGTGAGGATGGCCTGGCCTGATTGGGTTTGGGTACTGTAGAGGCCGCGTCGAATATTAAAGTGCAAATAGGAATGTTTTTCTGTCATGGTTCTTTGGTTAAGATGTGTTCAGAGTAATGTTTAATTTGCTGAGACATGACAAGGTTCTGCTAATGTGTGTTGCTTGTGACCAGTTCCTCCTCCCAGATACAGGTCCTGGCTTCCCTGGGTAACACTGGTGGTTTTGGAGAACCATTTCTCAGCAGTGTCAGAACTGGTGGCAACTCTCTGTTCTTTCTAACCTGATCATGGAATTGCTAAAGAGTTTAGTGGATTTACAAGATGCTTTTAAAATTCTCCATTTCATTTGGATGGGAGACGGCAGGTGCATTAGAAACTACTGGTTTTGGTATTTTCCTTGCAAGGGGTTGTTTCAAAACCTTGAACCTCGTATTTTAAGATACGTGATGCTTAAGGGGTATTACCTGGTTCTGTGAAGCAAACAAACAAAACCGGCATTAACCCTTTGTTGTCTCCACTGTTGCCCTCCTTTTCCAGAGCTGAGACGTGGAACAGAAAGCTGTGAGCTATAAATGTTGCCTGTTTTGAATTCCAGGCCCTCGCATTTACCTACCACTCCCCATCAAATACTGTTCCTGCCTTACCTTGTTCTGTGTTCTTGGGGAAGGGGATCTTGGGTTCATTCTTTGTAAACATTGTTAGACCCAGAATGACTGGGTCTAATGAAACAAAACAATTTCCTTTGGCTGTTGTTATATGTCCCATGCTGGGCAATTGCCTCTGCCTGTGTCAATCCCAGTGTAGAGAGACCTGGCTGCAGCACTCTGTGTGTGCAGGGGGCAGCTGAACTTTTAATTGAAAGCTGATTGGTTTGACACTCGTATTGATGGATTAATGCTTTGTTGCTTAAGTTTTTGCTGAATTGGATTAGGTTTGAACCCATCTTTTAAGTGTTTAATTGTAGGGCAGAAGAAATAGGCTGTCTTTCAACAAGGGTTTGTCTCATTGACACGTACCTGCAATCAGGCTCTTAGGAGTTAAAGCAAGAGCTGAATGTAGGACTGCAACCAGAGCACAAGGGAATAAGGTACACACTGTATTGTGAGATTGGGGGTGGCTAGGTGAGCTTATAACCAAAATCTGTCACCTGTTCTCCAGATTTTCAGGTTTCTCTTTGCTGTGCTTGACTTAAGTATGGGTTTGTGCTTGGTTGGTTATTATTGTGTAATTTTCACGTGTTTTTGTGCAACTTGTCCCCTGGTTTGTTGTTTACAACAACTCAGAGAGACTGTAAACTCTTCAATCAGGCTGGAGCGCGATTGGGGTTCAATTGCTGGTGCTGTATATAGATGGGTAATTAAAACCTGGGCTTTAGACTTTGAACCAGCTTTTGCTGGGAGGGCATGAGAAGGTTTTCCCTCAGAGAAGGGCTGTGGTGTCCGTCTGTCTGTGAGTCTGCCTCCAACTCGCCCAAACCTATGCTGGAGGCAGCTGCAGAGTGAGACAAGCTGGGAGTGTCCTCACCTCCAGCTGGGTAAAATGCTGTCCTTGTCTGCTGCGTGGTGGTTTCACCAAATGATGTGAGGAGTTGTGTTTCATTAGGCTTCAGCTACTTCCCCAGCCCTTTGAGGAACAGCCTGTTTGCATTTGTCCACAGGCTAACTCAGAGCATTGATTCTCTACAGCCTCAGACCAATCTTGAGAGAAGCAGAGCCTGATCCAATAATAAGAGTTAGAAAGTACTTGGTTCTTAAAAAAAACCCTTTGCAGGCACAAGGGCAGTGTGAAGTGCAGGTAACTGTGGGCACCTGATCCTTTTTTTTGGCACAGCTGTGTGTGAACCACTGCTGACTAGGGAAGGAGGACCTGTAGATACACGGTAGTGAAAACCAAGGGAATGTGCTCCTTCTTTACAGTCTGAGCTCTGGCTGTGATGATTAAATGGCTTTAAATGGCCTGAATACACCAGCAGTCTGGTGTGGATGAAATACCTGAGTACTGATGGAGTCTTTCTGGGCTGCCTTTGTGTCAGCGCTGGGTTAAGGTCTGCGCTGCTCTGTTGACCCGGCTGTTCATCTGTCTGTGCTTTGTGCTCTGCGTTAAACGTGTTTGTGTGGTGGGTGCAAACATTTCTCCAGCCCTCCCTGGTCACCTGCTGCCATTGCAAAACCCCTAATTACTCTTCATGTAATTCCAGTTCTCGATCCTGACAGTACCTGCCTGTGTCTCCCTATATCAAGCTTGTTCTCCTTTGCTTCCCAGGGACTGTCATTACCATTAATGCACTGAACTTGCACCAACTGGTGTTCTGTAGCACGGAGTGCTCTGCGGGGATGAGTAGGAGTAATCACTGCCTCACATCACCACTGCTGAACTGGTGTCAGGGATGGGAGTCCTCTACAGGCCAGGTCTTCGCTCAATGCTGTGTCCCTCCAAAGTCGATTGTTCAGCCCTCAGAGCACTGCAAGGTTGTAAAATGACCATTTTCTTTAACAGGCAGAGTGTGGCTGTCCAATTTTGTAGTAGTTTCTCTGTTCTCAGCCTGTTTCTTCAGACCTGAGAGGTGCCTTATTCCAACCTGAGAGACCCTCTGGTTTGTTAAGATTTTTCTTCCCTTGAGGGACTTCCATTCAAAAAGAATTGTTGCTTACCCAGCCACTGTTTATTCTTCTCAGAGTCTGTAAAATCAACAGATTCTTCACATTAATTATTCTTGAGGCTTTCACTTCATTCCAAAGTATTAATTAGGCTTCTTCTTCCAGTGCCCTCTGCCAAGTAGTCTTGCAGTAAGGATTTCCACACTCTATTGCTAATTTAACATCAGCTTTTTGTGTGTGCTGCCACCCTTTTTTTTGCGATCCGAAGGCTCTGGGAAGTGCTTATAAGAATATACTGAAGCAGCATATGCTTTGAATCTTCTAGTTTAGCCTCTAGACTGCTGTGCAGTGAGATTTTTAAACAGGCAAATGTAAAATACACTCTTTAGGGAGTAGCTTTGTTGCATAGTAACCTCTCCTGCAGCAGGCTTATTCCTTTGAGCATTGCCTGGTCTATATATACACACAGAGAACTGTAGATTGCAATGTCGCGAGCAGCACTGCTGAATCAATGCTGCTCACTGTGTGTTATGAGCTTACGTTGGTTTGGCTTTATCCTTACACGAGTCAGAAACCAGAACATTGCATCCCCTGACAGTAAGACCAGGCTGGAAGTGATGTCTCTCCAGTTTTGGTTGGTAGCTGAGAAGCTACTGGCATTGACAAATGATGTCCATGTTCCAGTCACCCACCTGCCTGGAGTCAAGAGGACCCGGTCAGAAGGGATAAATTTTCTTCCATGAGTATGCTGGTGCTTCTTAGGACTTTGCCTGAGCCACAGTTATCTGGCAACTGCAGAGCATTGCTGTTGGAAAGGGAGGGTGGGTAAGCAGCTCATTCCCACCCCATTAGAGTAACCATGGTTGGGCAGGGACCGCAGCTGCTCCGGCTGCTCTGTTCACTGAGGTTTTGTAGGATTGTGTTTAAATTTGCTTTGTACATGCCTGAAAACGGACCCTGTATTCATTTGGCAGAATAGGTTCTTTTATAGATACTTGGATTTAATAATTTGGAGAACAAACAGGCCTGTGGTGTCCTGAAGAGGTTTAAAAAAAAATTACAAATTAATTATTAAAAGAAGGGAAATGTTTCTCTGTTTAGATTAACGAAATAACTTAGAGGATCTTTGAGCCTCTTCCTGCCCATGCCCTGTGTGCTGGGCTTGCAATAGGAATGGGAGAAGTGTTGAGCTTGATAGATTGTTGGAGCAGGTTTTTGGTAGTTAAACAATAATGAAGCTGTGTCTGCTCACAGGGAACACTGTGCCCTGTGTGCAGACTTGAGCCTGGAGAAGGTTCCCATTGTTCCGAGCTGCAGCTCTGGTGGCTGAAGGCATTGCTGTCTGAGCGGCCGCTTGGCCTTGCAGAAGAGCCTGGGAACAGTTTATTTTTCAGATTCCAAATGCACTGCAGATTTCAAAGTCCCTTTTGACTGTATAAGCAAAAAAGTAGAAGTGGAAGCTGATGTTTGTGTATATGGGCTTACACTCTCAGAGCACAGAACATAGGTTTCTGCTAGTCAGAGGCTGATACTTGCACCCTTCACACTATATGATCTTGGAGTTCAGTCATAGAATCACTGACTGGTGGGAGTTGGAAAGAATCTGGAAATCACCCAGGGCAACCCCTGCCAGAGCAGGATCCCCTAGAGCAGATCCCACAGGAACAGTCCAGAAGGATCTGGAGTGTCTTCAGAGCAGAGACTCCACAACCTCTCTAGGCAACCTGAGCCAGGGCTCTGGGACCTCATTGGGAAGAAGTTTCTCCTCATGTTCAGGTGGAACCTCTTGTCTTCTGTTTTGTGCCTGTTGCCCTTTGTCCTGTTGCTGGGCACCACCTGGTCCCACCGCCCTGAAGGGCTCCTCAGCTGCTGCAGGTGGTGATACATTTCCTTGTTGGCTTAGTCAAACCTGATCTGTTGTTGTGTGTGTTTTGGTGCAAAGGGCTCTGGAGTGAGATCTTGTCTCGTATGCAGAAGAGAAAGGAGCGGGAGCTGCTGCAGGTATTTAATTAACATAAAGCTGAACCCTTCAGCCTTCTTTCTGCCAGGCTTGTTCTTTCTGTTCCTGTTGCTATCTGCCCTTCTTGATACCTGCTCCTCTGACTTGAAAACAGATCACAGACAGATTTTTGCAATGGAAATAATCAAAACCAGTATGGCTAGAGAACAAGAGAGGGGGTTCTGCCTCTCTGCTCTGCCCTGCTGAGAACTCACCTGGAGTCTTGTGCCCAGCTCTGGAGCCCTCAGTACAGGAAGGACAGGGACCTGATGGAGTGGGTCCAGAGGAGGCCACGAAAATGATCAGGGGGCTGGAACTCCTCTGCTATGGGAACAGGCTGAGGGAGCTGGGGTTGTTCAGCCTGGAGAAGGGAAGGCTCCAGGGGGACCTAATAGTGACTTTCCAGGACCTGAAGGGGCTACAAGAAGGCTGCAGAGAGACTGTTTACAAAGGCCTGGAGTGATAGGACTAGGGGCAGTGGTTTCACAGTAGAAAAGGGCAGATTGAAATGGGCTGTTAGGAAGAAGTTCTTTAGCAGGAGAAGGGTTGAACACTGGAGCAGGTTGCCCAGGGAGGTGGTTGAGGCCCTGTCTCTGTAGAACTTCAAGGTGAGGGTGGACAAGGCTCTGGGCAACCTGATTTAGTTGAGGCTGTCCCTGCTTACTGCAGCGTATTTGGACTGGATGCCCTTTGGAGGTCCCTTCCAACCCAGGCCATGCTATGATTCAGTGAAATCCACAATGTCATTCTGAGTGAAGTGAGGAATTCCTGGTAAGAACTGAAATCTGCTGGTTAGGTTGTGGCTTCAGGAGTGAATCATAACATCTACACACTGTGCGCAGAGAACATGGCAGGCACTCAAAGCATCAGTAAATGCTGCTGGTATACGGCACGGGAACACACCTGGAAGCAAAGGGCTTAGAGCATTTCTCTTGAGCTGTCAACAGGTGCCTTCAGAGACATCTTAAATCTGCAGCTAGCCATGAGTGGTGCTGATACCATCTCTGAGCTCTGCGCTGGGTGGGAACCCCTGTAAAGATTTTCCCAGTATGTATCCTTCAGAGCAAATTCACCACTCAGGTTAGTGCAGCTTTACCTCCTGAGGCTGCTCACTCCTGTGTTACAGCCCTGTACCTCTTATTTTTACTGTTCAACCTTTTCATGCTGAGGACACAAGCCAAGCCCTGTTCATGAAAGGCTTTGCTTTCTCTAAGTGAAGTAAGAGGATCGTACTTGGAACAGGTCCTGTTTCTTTGCTGGTCTTTTCATGGTGCTGATCTGTTCAAAACCCAAGGCACTTGGTGAGATACTGTTGTGGAGGCCTCAGCATGGGGTTTTTTTACTTCTGGCTGTGACTCTCAGTAACACAAACTAAACCTTTTATTGCTCTGCCTGGAACAACAGATGTCAGCTTGAAATTCAATGTGTAATACCCGGTAGCGTTTCCTAAAATCCTCCTAATAAACACAATGTGAAGGAAAGGGGATGAACTATGGCTGTATGCTGTTTGCTGATCAGCTTTAATCCTCAGCTAGGGAGGATCCAATCTAAAAACATTTTGTGGATGCTGTAAAAATTCGTTTTTATTCAAAAGATTTGTAATTTGTTGTTTTCTAAGCAGTGACAGGAGAGGATGCTGCCTCCTTCAAGTGCTGTTGGTGTCTCAAGCACCAATAATGTGTCTGTCTGGTTGTTTTTTTGGACAAGGCCACAGTGATATTTTTATTGTTTAAGTTTAAACACCCCATTAGGTAAACACAACTTTAAAACAATAATTTATTCTCTGTTACCATCATTTTCACTGTAAAGTGGTAAAGAGTTAAAATAAACAAATAATTACACCCCCCTCCCCCCCAAAAAAAGACCAAAGAACTTGACTGATGTCTCTTGCTCTTATACGAAACGGAAATTTGGCCTCAAAATCATTACGACTTGTCCTTGTTGTCTACTCTCCACTTGTGAGACCCCACCTAGAGTACTGGGTCCAGTTCTGGAGTCTCCAACATAAGAAGAACATATTGCTCCTGGAAGGTGTCTAGAGGAGAGCAGCTCAAATGATCAGAGGGTTCCCCTATGAGGACAGGCTGAGTAAGTTGGGGTTGTTCAGCCTGGAGAAGAGGAGGCTCCCAGGTGACCTTAGAGCAGCTTTCCAACAGCTGAAGGGGGCTACAAGAAAGCTGGGGTAGACATGGGTAGTAGCAAGAGGACAAGGGGAAAGGGTTACAGACTTGAAGAGGGGAGATTGAGGTTGGACATGAGGAACAAATTCTGTCCTGTGGCGGTGCTGAGATGCTGGAACAGGTTGCCCAAGGTAGTTGTGGCTACCTCATCCCTGGAAGTGTTGAAGGCTGGAGTGGATGGAGCCCTGAGTAACCTGATCTAGTGAAGGTGTCCCTGCCTGTGCAGGGGTGTTGGAACTGGATGATCTTTAACATTCCTTCCAACTCTGGCCATTCTGTGATTCATTATATATTTAAGTGGTTTGTTCTAATGTTAAATTGTTAGAATGCTCTGCAAATTGCAGGAGGTGATTAGCTAGAAGCACGGCTTCCCAGAACTGCCTTCTGGGACTGAGAGTTTTCTACAGGTCTTTACTGCCTGTATGAGCACATCACTGCTTGGGAGAAGGGAGACTGTGAAGTGCTGAGAACTGTGGTTGACGCACGGATGATTTCTGATGGAAGACTGCGGATGCTTAGGTTCTTGCAGAGGGTGTGCAGAAAAGCATTCCTCTTGGCTTTTCTCCCAGGACTCAGCCAACCTTGGCTAAGGAGCACTGGGTTGGACAGTGGCAGGTATCTGCTTCAGGGGGGAATGTTATTGATGCAGCAGAACAGTATGAAAGCTAGGTTCCTTGCAGAGAGTGGAGAGAGCGTGTTGTCTCTCTGCGGGACTCACTCTCTCCTTCTCTTAGGCTCCTGCAGATAGAATGGACCGGATTTGGATTGTGGGCCAGATTGTTAGTCTCTTAGATAATCTTTATGACAGATTTGGATGGATCTTTCTAGTCGTATGGACATTCTTCCTGCCTCTGGGGTTTTTGTTTGGTTGCTTTGGGTCGGAGGTGTTTGCTTCTGTGTGGCTGGCTATGTTGTGTTATCTCTGTGTTATACAGAGATGCAATATAAACTGTGTATCCTGCTGATGGCCATGTTCCTTCAGTTGGGCTATAGAATTGTCAAAGCAGACAGTCGCTCAATTGTGCTGCCTGTTGAGGTATTTGCTGAGTTGTGTGTGTGGAGAACTGAGGCTCAGAGAGCTGGAGTGGTGGAGAGCTAGAAACTGAAACCCAACATCCTCAGCCTCAATTGTGCCCTGTTGTGTTTTTCGTTAGTAATCTGAAAATAATTCTGTAAAGGAATTCATCGAACTTTGGGGTGCTTTGTTGTTCACTAACAGTAACTGGGCTGTGATTTTATGCCTGAAATCAAAAATGGGGCCGCTTCTACAGAACGGAGAAAAGCAGAACTGAAAATGGCAGAAAGTTCATGTTGATGTTATCAGTTTAGAGGGGGAAAAGACTGTGTTGCAGAGAGCTTCTTGCAGCAGAAGTCACATCTGCTTGGGCCAAAACACCAGACAAGTTACTGTTTGTTTGGGATAGGAGAGCAAAATTGAAGATATTTTGAGGTTTTATGTAAAAAATAAGGGATTTTTGTTATTAAAGGGCTGTGTGAAAGTACCAGACAGTATCTGCACCAAGGTTCTTCGACAGCTGTTATGATTTGGGTTTTTTCTTAATGCCCCAACACCAGGAAACTTTACCAGTCATTTTACGAAGCAGACAAACTCAGAACAGGCAGAAATGCTCCCCCCATTACAGCACACTACTATGAAAATGTGATGATGATGCCTGTCACTGCAAAGGTTGGGAAGATACCTGACAAACCCATGGCAAATAAAATATCCAAAATGAAACAGATTTAGTGGTTTGTAAACCCTGGTGATTTCTGGAGCACTGACTAATGATGTCTGAATGCCTGGGCTTGCCAGAAGCTCTGAACCGAATCGTGACCCCAGTCTGCTTGTTGGTCTGGGCCATATATGGGGAATTTCCTTTTCATCACAAAGGTAGGGAGTCCAGAAGCTGCAGGTCCTTGAAGGCCATTTTGAGCTTTCATTGCCTTGTATCCACTCACGGTTTAAAAATTTCATTTTGCACAGGTAGGATGCAACAGGGGTTTCCTGTTTGGCAGTCCTGGCTTTGGGCTGTGACTACCATCGACTGCAGCAGCATTAGGTAGGCTGTGTATCCTCCTGTCTCTGACTGTGCACACGTGGGCTTAAAAGGCTTCAGATGGAGTTTTAACGTTCTCTGACAATGTTTATTATCGTACAGAGATGAGACAATAAAGGAAATGAACTTGTACTGGGTGGGGGTGTTAGTTGCAAGAGACAATTGTTTGCTAGTGGGGTTTGTGCTACTGGGTGAGCTTTTCTAGAATCTCCTGAGGATGGTGCTTGCCCTTCAACCCATAACATGGCCTGAGATGGCTGTTGGGTTTGTTCATGTTTCACTCTGAATTACACCCAGATTTCAGTCTGTGTTGGTTGAGGGTTACTGGTCCTAAGTGTTGCACAGAGTTTGAGACTGGAAGAAGAGCAGAGGTGGGGCAGTTGGACAAGGGCAGCCCTAGGCACCAGTTCTGTGCTGGAGATGGAGTGTCTCACCACATTTGTTTCATGAATGTTATGCAAGGTTCATGCTGGTCCTGCTGATGCACATGGGATGGGAAGGCTTGAACTTGCCCTCAGGTTTCAAGCTCTTACGCAGGGCTGCCTGTAAGCACTTCTGAATTTCAACCTCCCCAGTGCTGAAGGGAGACTGGTACAGAAGGTACAGTATATATGGAAGAGTTTTAAGAGGGCAACTTCAAAGTCTCTCTTCAACTTTCACCTGTACTGTCTTATTTCACCTCAGGGTGTGGGGGATTCTCACCTTAGATGAGGTGACTAAACCAAAAAACCTGATGACTTTTTTTTGTTCTGATATCTTTTGTTCTGCAGTAACAGAAGTTGTGTTCAGGGCTGTTCCTTTTCAGTGCTGTTTTCAATGTCCTAGCCTTAACTGCTGACAAACCCTAAAGTATTTGTGCAGTCTGGGAAAACCAGAGAGCAGCTCAGGTTGGAAGGGACCTTGCAGATCTCCAACTCCAGCCCCCCTGCCATGCTTTTACACGGCATTTTGGATGTGGTGTCTGTGCTGATCTTTGTGCCAGCCCAGGACATAACACACACTCGCATTTTCTTGTTTCAGCACCCAGTTTGGATTTGAAACCATGTTTATTTGGAACAGACATAGCTGTGAAGTGGCTGCAGTGGCTGGACTTGTTACGGTGTGCTTTGAGTCAGATCTGCCTCAGTCGAGGCAAATAAACCCCATGTTTTTCCAGGCTACAGCTAAATAGGTTAGAGGGTGCAAGCAGCCTGTGTGGTTTTACTGCATGTGCACTTCTCCACAGTGTTTATGTTGATTTTCTATGAACAGCTCCTGAAACAAGGTGGGGGGGAAAAGCAGGTGGTGTGTGTGAGTAATTCTGAGGGATCTTTTCATTTCTTGGGGGGAGGGTGGGACGAAGTTTGCTGTTTAAAAATAATTCCAAAGCTTGGCACAAAAAGTAACCTATGGTGCTTGCAGCTGGTGGTGTGGCTGATCAGCAGCACTCTCAATTCTGGGTGTCTGAGAGACAGCAATAACCCCACGTCTCCAGAGTGTTTGTGCCAGCCACAGTCCCAGTTTCAGCCAGGCTTGGGGTAGTTCTAGGCTTGGGGTACAAACAGTACCATGCTGTACTGTCCCATCTCCAGCCCCAGCCCAGCTGTTGGGCAGGTTACACTGTAAGCCTGAAGATTGTCTCTGCTTTGGGAGCATCTGCTTTGCAGTTCTTCATCTCCCCGAATCCTCGTGCACTAGCTGGAGATGGAGTTTCCGTGCTTATTTCTGCTGTCCATACTGTGTCCTGCCCCTGCAGCTGGGGTAGGAGGTTGGATGAATCTGAGGAGCGGGTTCTGGGGTAATGACTCTCTTTCTCTCTTGGCCCATACACTTGTGCATCATTCCAAAGGTGAGCTGTTGAATTTATTCAGTTGGAGAGAAGCCTCCTGTCAGAGTGAAACAAGATGTGCACCTGTCACCATAGGCCTTTTGGGCTGAGGATTTCAGTGGAAACAGCTCAATCTTTTTTTATCTGGAGCGGGACCTCCAGTGATACAATGAAATTATTAAGTGACAACATTTCTCCTCCTCATTTTTCTCCTGTTCCCTGCATTCCCCCTGATTAGGAGAACAGTATTGTTAAAGCCATCCAACAGTGGTTCCCTTCTTCCCTGGTGAAAGCTGAGGTAATTCAAAGCTGTTCTCCTGATGTACCTCATTAAATTATACAATCATTAAGGTTTGAAGAGACTTCCAAGATCATCCAGTCCAGCTGTCAACCCGATGCCACCATGCCCACTGCTAAACCATGCTTTCAAGCTCTAGATCTACACAGTTTATGAACACCTGCAGTGATGGTGACTCCAACACCAATGTGGGCAGCCTGTTACAGTCCCTGATCATTCTGTCAGGGAAGACATTTTTCCTGATGTCCAATCTAACCCTCCCCTGGAACAACTTGAAGTCAGAGGATACCCAGCTTGGTGGGATCTGCAAACTTGCTGAGGGTGCCGTCAATCCCCTCATCCAGATGACAAAGATGTTAAACAAGAGCAGTCACACTCCTGAGCCCTGGGGAACAGCCTGTGACTGGCAACCAACTTGATTTCACTCCATCCAACCGAGCTGTCTGGGCTGTGCCATGCAGACAGTGTTTTACCCAGTGAAGAGCCCACCTGCCTAAGCCCTGAGCCACCAGCTTCTCTAGGAGGAGGCTGTGGGAGTCTGTATCAAGTGCTTTGCTGAAGTCCAGGTACAGCCTTCCCCTCATCCACTAGATGGGTCCCCTGCTCATAGCAGGAGATCACATTAGTCAAGCAGGATTTGCCCTTCACAAACCCATCCTGGCTGGCCCTGATCCTCTGGTTGTGCTGCACTTGCTGTGTGAGCTCAGGATGAACACTGACATCCCCACCGACATCCCTCAGGATGACAGCCCCAGATCGTCCTTCCTCCCCTTCTTGTGAGTGGGTGTGGAACTGCTCCTGCTTGTTTGTGGTATCTGAATGCTGGAGTCATTTAGCTCATTGCAGGCTTCTGCAGCACAGCAGGAACCTCCTCTGAGTAGCTTTCTATTCTGGGCAACACAACATTTGCAAGGGGAGTGAGGTGTCTGTAGCTTTATGAGCAGGAAGATTCCCTGAAAGTTTATAGAGTAGCAGAATAGTTTGGGTTGGACGAGACCTTAAAGATCATCTAATATGTGGGGCTGTTGGAGACCATTTCTGGCTTTTAGGTGGGCACAGTCCAGCTCTAACCTCCCCAAGCTGTTGGAGCAAGTCCAGATGAGGCCACAAAGATGATCCAAGGGCTGGGCCATCTCTGCTTTAAGGACTGGCTGTGGGAACTGGGGTTATTCAGCCTTGGAGAAGAGAAGACTCCGAGAGGACCTCAGAGCAGCCTTTCAGTACCTGAAGGGAACTTCCAGGAAGGCTGCAGAGGGACTTCTCCCAAGGGGATCTAGTGATAAGACAAGGGGAAATGGTTTGAAACTGAAGGGCTAATTTTTAGATTAGATCTTAGGAAGGATGAGGTGTTTAAGGACAGCCTGGATGTGGCACTCAGTACCTTGGTCTAGCTGATGTGGTGATGTTAGGTTATGGGATGGGCTTGATGAGCTCAGAGGGCTTTTCCAGTCTCAATTATCCTGTGATTGTGTCAAATTATTCAGTGCAAGGGTGAAGAGACTCTGGAATCGATTGCCCAGAGAGGTTGTGGCTGCCCCCTCTCTGGAGGTGTTCAAGGCCACGAAGGTTGGATGGGGCCATGAGCAACCAAGTCTAGTGGAAAGGTGTCAGTGCCCATGGCAGAGGGTTAGGGTTGGAGTAGATGAGCTCTGAGGTCTCTTCCAACCTCAGCCAGTCTGTGACTTTGTGATATGAAAGAACAGAGAAAAAATTTGGAGCACAAGCAGCACTGACCCTTTTCCTTGTAATGAAAAGAAAGGGCTAATTGAATGAGTATATGATAGTCCTGGATTGCTGAATTTCTTACAGAACTACTGTATGGATGAGGACCCATTTGCTTCTCCAGAGTTTGCTTTCTTCTCTTTCTGGCCTGGTTCATGCTCTGTGTTAATGGCTGCCTTGGGCTTGGCTGGCTGGTGACCACAGGGATATGAAAGAGGGCACCAGGGTTTTTAATTGTGTTTAAGCATAGCAGTGGAAAGGAGATAGTCTGTGTGAGGTTGTGGTACTTTGGAAAGGGTGTGAGACTGGGGAATTAAGGCAGACTGGGTAGGATAAATAATTCCCTAGAACTAGTCACTGTGGTTTGATTTGTGTTAACTTGCTGGGAGGGTGTCGCTGACTTGCAAAGGAAAGAGGCTGCTGTTGCACTTCCAGCGTGGTGGAGACCTAATTACAGTTAATAGCAAGAAGGAGATTTGTCTAAATATTTTTCAATATATAATGTGAAAATTTGTCTCAAAATAAACAGTTTAGATTGAAATACTGCATCCTCTCAGTTACCCAGGTCCTTTTAAAACAAAACAGGACTTCCAAGCTTATTTTTCAAGGAAAAATAATTGGGATTTACTTGTGCTGCAGAGGAAAGTGTGGGAGAGTGCTGTTTGCAGTTGGGGCACAAGTCTGGAGCCAGGCACAGGATGTCTGTCCCTGCCTTTGCAGTTGGCTCCCTGTACAGCGCTGTGTAAATCAGGTGACTTTTAAACTCATTTTCTTGATTTTAAACAAAAAATTGCACTTCTCTAGTTTCAAAGAGGAGCTTGAAGCTTCGATCCTTTGTGCTTGTAACAGCACTGGGGGGATTTGCTGATGGGTAAAGGCGCTTGCCTACCTGTGAATCTACCAAACAGGACACCAGTGGGTACTGCTGGCAGCAAGCCTGTGCGGTCTGTATGCTGGTGGACACTGGTAAAGCCACACTGTATTCTTGGAGGAGTCACTGCAGTTCTTTCTCACATATTCGAGGAGTCTCATTCAAAATTTTCAACTCCTGAGCAACGTTTCTAAGGGCATCCCTTGCAATGGTTGACCTGCCTGGATATATTCCTTTGTAGGGATGCATTTGTAGTGAGTGAGCAATCCCAGCTCTGTGAGCTTAGCCAGAGTCTGAGCTGAGGGCATGAGACCTGCTTGGAAAGTTTCTCAGGGTCAGTGATGTGCGGATCCCGTGGGAAAGTTGGCATGTAGAAGGAAAACA
>JAOXOE010029333.1:0-14621 GCA_028565055.1 Phoeniculus purpureus
CCCCCTCTCTCCTTCCCCCTCTCTCCTTCCCCCCTCTCCTTCCCCTTCCCTCCTTACCCTTCCCTCCTTACCCTTTCATCCTTCCTGCTTTCTCCTCCCTCCTCTCTTCTCCCTCCTCTCTCCTTCCCTGACTCCTTCAGGGGGTGAGTGTTTCCCAGAGGGGAGCTTCCCCCATTCCCAAATTTCCTTGCTGGCTTCCTGTCCCGATGGGAGAAAGAGTAGCCTCCAAATCCATTTCTTCTTTGCATCATCCCCTCTCCCTGCTGTCTCTGGCCTGGGGCCACCCTGGGATATGGGGGGAGGTTGGGGTCAGGGTTCTCCCCACACAGGAGGGCTGAGTGGGGCAGTGCCTTCCTGTGGGGTCCTGGGGCTCAAGACTTGGGTGCTGCAGGACAGGCAGGACCGAGAGACCCTCTGGTTGCTTGAACAGGGCCAAGCAAGTGGGTGCAGAGTGCCAGGCAGCTCCTGCTCCATTGGCAGCATCTCCCACTGCTTGCTCCTTCTCACCTCTGCAGAAATGAATGCTTCTGGCTCCTCTGCCCAGGAATAACGGGAGAGAGAAGGGGAAAGCAAAGCCTTGTAATTAAGCAGCCAGCGCTATCCTCTCTGGGCAGCTCGTCAGGAGATAAATGAGTGTGTGGGGCAGCCGGTGGCAGTAGGAAAGCCGAGGATGTCCCCTGGGGATGTCCCCTGGGGATGTCCCCTGGGGATGTCCCCTGATGCCTTCCCACTTCACTGGGACTCTTGTGTCCCCAGGAAGGGCTCAGAGGCTTTTTCTCTCCTCAAACAGCAGAGAAACATCCTCGAAGCCTCTCATGGGTGACCTGCATCCCATCATCCGGCTCTGTCCCACCTCCTATGGCCATGGAAAGCTCTGAACCCACTGGCTTGTCCCACCAGAATGGCCCAGCAGGAGCCACAAGCCCTCCCTGGACTCGGAATGGTCCAGATTGGTCTGTAGTCTATCTGTCCTGCCTTGATGCCCACACCTGGCTGAGGAATCCCTCCTTCCCAGCCCAAAGCCAGCTTGGAGAGTGCTCTGCCTTCCTCCCTGAGCCCTTCTCCTTGTGTAGGGCTGGGCAGGAGAAGTGGTTTTGGGAGCCCAAGAGGTGCCTCTGTGCCCTGGGTTCAGGCAGTGAGTGTCCCATTGGAGCAGCCTGTGCAGGGCTGGAGCTCTGGGTGGAGGAGCTAGGGCACCACAGGACAGGGAGACTGAGGAAAGGCTGCTCAGCTGCCTGCCAGGTCATGAGGTCACTGAGACAAAGTTGTGTCTGCCTGATCCAGGAGATGGGAGAGCATCTTCTGCTCTAGGCGTGGGGGGCATCAGCCAGAGCCTCAGCATGGTGGTGCCACTCGGGAACAGTTGTCTTTTTCTGAGGGGCTTGTTTTGGAGTCAAGAGAGGACACATTGTGGTGGTGGAAAAAGGAGGCAGGGGCACGTGAAAGTGGAACAGCAGACAATGGAGAGCCTCTCCTTCCCCTGCAGCTGGCACTGGGCCACTGGCAGGTTGTGCCTGGCCATTGCCAGAGGGTGCCAGACCATTGCTGAAGGATGCAAGGCTATTGCCAGAGGACATGGGCAGGTGTTTGCTGGCTGGGTGCGTGGCTGCATCCTCACTGGCCAGTGCAGCTGAGGGATGTGAAGGGCTATCTGGGGTCTTTGGGTCCATCCTTTTGCTGGATGGGGTCAGTCCCCAGAGGGATGTGAGGATGGATGCCCATCCCTTCTCCAGACCTGCACTATCAGAGAGGTCCATGAGGCTCAGAAAGATCCCTGCCCACCTGTTCCATTGCTGCCCTGTGGTTCTGGGTTCCTCAGACCCACATTTTGCCAGGTTTCCCTGGTGTGAGGCTGGCATGGAACACTCCTCTCCTCCCACTGATGGGAATAACCCCAGGTTTGCAGTTGAGGACACTGAGACAAGGGACAGGAAGAAGACCCAGCTCTCTCTGTTGCTGTCTTCATCAACCTGCTGTACCTGCATGGTCCCTTCACCATTTTGAGGGATGAGGGGAACTGGGGCAGGCATTGACTCCTGACTCTCTGTCTCCCTCACAGACGCAGACACTGCTGGCAGTGAGTCTGCCCACACCAGCATGGCTCTCTACAACAATGGGGCCGACATGCCTTCACCGCAGGAAGCCTCCAATGGCTTTTCGCAGCCTGGTGCCTCAGGTACGTGGCACAAGGGTGAGGAGGAGGTACGTTTGGTGGAGCCCAGCCTGGTGAAGAAGGCTCACCGGGAAATCCTGGACCACGAGCGCAAGAGGCGAGTGGAGCTGAAGTGCATGGAGCTGCAGGAGATGATGGAGGAGCAGGGGTGAGTGGCAGGGGATCAGGGCTGGGCTGGAGGTGGACCCCATGGTTTGGGATCCTTTTCACAGAATCACAGACTGTCAGGAGTTGGAAGGGACCTCTAGAGATCATCCAGTCTAACCTCCCTGCCAGAGCAGGATCTCCTAGATCAGGTCACACAGGAGCATCCAGGCAGGTTTTGAATGTCTCCAGAGCAGGACACTCTGCAACCTCTCTGGGCAGCCTGTTCCTGGGGTCTGCTGAGACTTTGTTCTCCCTCTTTTTCCTCATTAAAGAAAATACTGATGTGGCAGATGTTCTCAGTTGGAAGTGAATACTCTTCTGGGTGAATTGGGCAGTTTTGAGGTGCAATTGGGGGTTTATTCGTTAAGCCAAAGGCTTCCAGGAAACACAGCACATCCACACAACATGATGGAGGCTCATGCTGACCCCTCCACTTAGAAATCTGGGTTTGGGATTGCTGAGACAGGGAGAAGGGGCAATTGCTTGTGGTCATGAGGGGTGTCGGTGTCAGTGCCACCCAGCCTGTGTCCTGCACCTGTGATGGGAGGTGGTCTCCCTCTGTCTCTTGTCTCAAGCGGATGAAAGACAGCTGTGGATCACTCTGATTTGAGGCTGATTTGGTACCTTGGTTTGTCCTGCCTTCCTGGGTTTGGGGGGAGAGAATCCCCCTCATCCTGCCATGGCCCTGGCCAAGCACTTCAAGCTGTTCCCCAGCCTTAGCTCTTCCAAAAGTCTGGGGAAAGAAAACCAAGGGGCTGCCCACAAGGAGACCCCCATCCCTATTGGACCCCTGGCTGTGCTAACAGCTGCCCCATAGCTCCAGAACCAGCCCAAGAGCCAGATCCCCCTGATAGCTCACTTAGACCTGATGGATGGAGCCAATCCTTCAGCGCACGTGGGTAGATGGGGACTGGTATGGGCTGGGGAGAAGGGAAATGGATTGAGGGAAGGCTCCGCCAAGGCTTTCATTAAAAGCGCAAGCGTGACCTAGAATTAAATTGTCTCACACCGCCTGGAATAGTGATTGGGCCTGATTTGTCCTCATGGAAATAAATAAGGCTAAGCTGGCGCCTTGGGGAGCCCAGGGCCTCCCGACGGCTTCCCATGCCCTACTAGGGATCTACTCCTGGTAGTGTTGTTACTGCGATGGCTGAGAGCATCACTGCTGTTGTTATTGCTGTAATTGCCCTGGCTATTATGAAGGCTATTAATAACAGTGGTGACGGCGATGCACCCCAGTGATGATATAATGACAGTCATCATCTCAGCCAACCTGCCTAATCCTCTTCCCCTTCACAAGGGGCTCTCTGTGGATGGAGGGGGGGTTTACACGGGAAGTGCTTTGCATCCCTGAGGTTTCTGCCTGGGCTGAGGACCACATCCTGGCCTCAGCCTCAGGGGAGTCGTTGGCACAGGCTGGGAGAGCAGAGGGAATCTTGTGGGATTTGAGCTCTCCCTTTTTTCCAGAAGCATGGATGGCTCTTCCTGCGGGTGCTGCTCGGTCCTGGCTGCCTGCGTTGTTATTCCCTGCCTGCAGGCTGGGTTCCTACTCTGGAAAAGAAGTGTCAGCAATTTTTCTTCCTGTTTTTCCACACCCATTCCGAATGTTAAATGCAAACCCTCAAATCCATCCAAGGGGGGTACAAGCAGTGCTGGGGTCTGCAGGAGAGAAGTGGCTTGTGGGGATACTCCTGCCTTCATCACAGGGTTGCTGGCTACAGGGGGGTCCCTTGGCCTTGCCCCCTGCAGATTTACTAGCAGCCTAGCCTTGATGGCCCATCTGTCACCACCTGCTTGCCCTCATGTCCCCTCTCTGAGAGCCTGGACTGCCTTCATGACCAGCTCTCATCTTATTGGGCAGACATCTTCCAGCTGCCACTGGGATGGCCAGGGCTGGCAGCTCTGTCCTTGCAGCATGGCTGCACTCCTCCCAGCTGGCTGCTGAGGTGCTGCTCTGTTTTCAGGGTCCAGCATCAGGGGAAGCAGTGGGGCTGCCTCCCTGCCTGGTTAGTCACCTTTGTCCAGCGTGAGAGTCCTGGCTGGGTGGAGAATTAATGAGCCTTCCAGTGCAAATGAGCTCATTAATATTAATTCCTCTCTTCTTACTGTTTCCCTCTGTGGACACTGCAGGGGGGATGGGTGCTGCCATGTGCCATTCTGCACCCAGGGGCACTCAGGAGCACCCAAGGGCACTCAAGAGTCGAATCGCTGTCAACCCCTGGGCTCTGCCAGTCTGTGACACTCTCTGTTCTGGGCTGGAGCAGCCCCTGCAGATGCTGTGGGTGAGGATAGGGACACACAGAGCCTGACCCCTTCCCTCCCAGAGTGGCAGTGTGGTGCTGACATGAGGTCCCTTTCCCTTTGCCCTGTCCCCAGGGACAATGCTGGGAGCACTGTGGGTCCCCCCCACTGCATCCCCTCGTGTTCTCAGTCCAGGGAGATGATCCTGTGCCCTTGGGGAGTGGTGCGATGTGGCTGCCCAGGGCTATCACCCATCTCTTCCTGGGGACACCTTGGGGAGGCTGGAGTGCCATGGTTTGCTGTGGCTGTTCTCGGATGCCAGGACAAAGTGATTAGTGTCTCTCATTAATAACCCTGCAGTGGCCTGAGTCAGCATCTAGCGCTGGCGCAGAGCTGGCCCCACTGCCAGGCCCCAATGCAGCACAGAGACGAGTAAGGGAGGTTCGTAATGGGATGGAAAGGACAGGAATGAACACCAGTGTCACCGGCTGCAGTGCTGGTTGGTGGAGATGTGCCCCAGAACCAGGGGCAGTGGTGAGGAATGACAACCTCATGGTCGTTCTCTTCTGTTCTCCCTTCCTGATGTTCTTGAGGATCGCTGAGTGGAGCAGGCAACAGGACATGGAGAGTGGTGGTGGCAGGAGACCAAGCAGAGAGACCTGCTCTGCTCCAAACCCTGACGGCTGCCGCAATGCCACCCCTCCTCTGCCCATTCCCTTGGGCCACACATCACTCCCAAAGGGACCGAGGTCCTCAGCAGGGCCCATGGCAGCCCTAACCACATCTTTGTCCATCCAGGTACTTGGAAGAAGAGATCCGTCAGAAAGTGGGGACCTTTCGACAGATGCTGATGGAGAAGGAGGGTGTGCTCACCAGGGAGGACCAGCATGGGCGCCAGATGTAAGTGAGGCAGCTCTTGTTTGGCCCATCTGTGAGTCCTGCCTGGCTTATCCCGCACTGCCTCTGTGCGTGCTGGGTGGGCTGGTACAGAGAGTGACTGGTTTCACAGTAGGGAAGGGCAGATTGAAGTGGGCTGTTACAAAAAGTTCTTTAGCAGAAGGATGGTTGAAAACTGGAACAGGTTGCCCAGGTAGGTGCTTGAGGCCCCATCCCTGAAGATCTTCAAGGGGAGGATGGACAAGGCTTTGGGCAACCTGATCTGCTTGGAGATGTCCCTGCTCACTGCAGGGGGATTGGATTGGATTGGATGACCTTTGGAGGTCTCTTCCAACCTGGGCCAGTCTATGATTCCATGATGTATGAATAGATGGAGGAAGAGAAGGATAGATGGAGAGATGGGTGGATGATTGATTGGATGGCTGGTTGATTTGGTCGTTGGCTGGTTGGTCAATTGGTTGGTAGAGGTAGGGTTTGCCTCTCAAAGGCAGTGTCCTACCTCTGGGGAGGTTAGAGGTTACCCTACACTGGTCTTTTGGAGACCACAGGGTGCTGTATTGAGAGGCCAGCATCGCAGTGCTCCTGCCCCAAATGATGAAACCAAAGTGCTGAAAGGTCTCAGCTCTGGGTTCAGCCCACTAGCCAGTGTCAGAGACCAAGCCTGTGCTTGCCTGTCTGGGTGTCTGCTGCTCTCCCCAGGGACTTAATCACAGCCCTGCCTCCAGCCAGCTGAGGGCACTGGTTTCCAGTCCTTTCACAGAATCACAGAACATTAGGGACTGAAAGAGACCTCGAAAGATCGTCCAGTCCAATCCCCCTGCCACAGCAGGATCCCCTAGATCCAGTCGCACAGAAACATGGCCAGGCGGGTTTTAAACATCTCCACAGAAGGAGACTCCACAACCCCCCTGAGCATCCCATTCCAGTGCTCTGTGACCCTCACTGGGAAGAAGTTCATCCCTATATTGATGTGGAACCTCCTCTGTTCCAGCTCACACCCATTGCCCGTTGTCCTATCACTGGATTCCACTGAGCAGAGCCTGGCTCCATCCTCCTGACACCCGCCCTTTACTTCTCTTAACTCCATGCAAAACAGTCCTCTTGTCCTGAGTGTGGAGCTGGGATAACTCAACTCCACTGGCAGTGATTCTTCAGGTTTGCTGCTCCTCTGTAGCCCTAGAAATATTTGTGTTGGCATTGATCACTAATAATAGTAATAATAATTTCTGTTGCAAGGGGCCCAGCCTGGATAGGTGGGGCTTGAGCTTGGGCTTCTCACCTGGGCAGACCCTGAATCTCCATCAGATTGGTGTCGCTCCAAGGAAACCAATGGAAGAAGGTTCTCCAAGGAGCTCCCACTCTGTGCTTCTGTCTCCTAATCCCTCCTCATGCGGCTTGTCCCTAGGGGCTGCTTCTGCACTAGGGAGACTTGGGGCTCAGGTTAGGTGTCCAAAGCACCCCAGCACCAGGGCTGTGCCTCTTGCTCCTCCTGTGCTTCACACACCGTTCCCAGCCTTACCAGGGTCTGCCCTGGCTCGATGATGATTTATGTTTGCGATGTTTAATGGCCCAGGCAGCGTGGCTGGCCTGGCATGCACCATCCATCAGCCTCGAAACCAGGTCACTTGGGACAGGAATAGATGCTGCAGGTTCACTGAATATTAATGCTTCATTAGGGTCAGGAAATCAGAGTGATGGGGTGAAGCAGAGAAACCGTGGCAAGGGGAGAGCCCTCCTCTCATTACTGCAGTGGCATGGCCAGCAGGCAGGGGCTCAGCTATGCCCAGCCCAGGATGGGGCACGTGGTCCTGGGGCAGCACAAAGCATTTGGGGGCCTCCTCCATGCAGGAACAACCAAGGCCTGGGGCAAACCAAGCTGCCCAAGTCACCAAGCACCACACCAAAGTGTTAACAGGTGGCCTTTGCCCATTAGGGCACGAATTATCTCCAGGGCATCTTCCAGGGAAGCTCATTAGGGTTGAGGCTGTAAGGAGCACGCTGAGAAGCCCAAGGCACTTTAAGGTTACCCAGGCAGCCCTAGCTGTCACCTTCGCTTTGCAAAATTAAGGGCAATCATTAAAGCTTAGCCCAGGGGCTATAAATAATAGTGCTGAGCTGGAAGGAGCAGGCTCCAAGCAAAGGATTGCTTGGAGGAGAGCAAAGTCAGAGGCATCTGGAGGAGGCTGGGTCCAGCGGAGATGGCTTTTCACACAGGGGGACCTGAGCTGTAAAGATCTCTGCCAGAGGATGTCCTGGCTGTGAAAGGTCTGTGATGCTTGAAGAGACTGGACAAGGGAGTTAAATAAACTTTAAATAAAGAGCTGCAGCCCTTGAAAGTGGCACCACAGCTCGTGAACTGGTCCTGTTCCAGCACCTCTCTGGACTTTCACAGCTCAGTTGTTGGCTGACAGAACTGTGAGTCTGAAGCAGCTGGTCCCGTTTCAAAGCAGATGCGAAAGCTCAGCATCATCTGCAAAACTCCCCAGGGGAAACCGAGGCAGTGAGCAGAGGCATGACCACCTGAGTCTCTGGCTGCTCCAGCTCCTGTCCCTGCGTGTGCACAGCCTGGTGGTACTGTCCAGGGAGTGACTGCTTGATGGACAGGCTGGTGGGATTGAAAACAAATGTAAGTGAGCGTAGGGTGGGCAGGGATAATTGGGGCAGCACAAGCCTGTCTTGAGCCACTGAGCACCACTAATGAGTGAGGCACTGGCAGCAGGCTCTGCTGGGGAATCATCCCCACTCCTTCCTCTTTTTGTCTCTCCTTTCCCATGGCACAGTGGGTGACTGAAGGGCTGGCCCTGCCCCTGGGGCATGGCCAAAGCAGGAGTCTTCTTGAAGAGGACTCAGAAAGCCAAGGATGCGGTGCAGAAGGGAGCCTGAGACCAGCTCGAGTGATGGTCTGTGGTCAGGAGGAGGCTGCCTTGCTTTTCATTTTGCTCTGAGCTGTTTTTAATTGGGTTACACAGCCCAGGGCCTGCCTGTGGCAAGGGAAGCCAACACGTGCTGCTCCTGGATCTGCTGTCTGGGGCTAGGAGCATCCCCGTGCTCCTGCCAGAGGCACTCGCCAGGCTGCCAGGGGACTGCTGCTGTGGGGGCTGCTCCATCAGCATCCCTGGCTGCACTCCTATGGGCTGGGAAAGGCAGAGAAGCCCACACTCGGTTTCTGAGGGGAGATCTCTGGAAGTGAGTGCCTGGGTTCATGTGGTGCTGGGCACCCTCCAGATACAACCCCATCTATTCCAGTTCCCTCCAGAGCACCTGGCTGGCCACATAATTCCTGGGATTCAGTGTCCTACATCCCTCAAGAACAAACGGGAGGCTCCCAATAGGGTTTGATGCTGCTCCTGAGGCTGGTGGCACAGAAAGACTGAGGAGGTGGGGGATGGCAGGGAGAGGCTGGACAGGGTGTCCTCAGCCCCTCGTGTGTGCCTGGTCCAGCTGCCCACCCTGGCCACAGCTTTGGTGGTCAATGGCAACCTGTTGCCAGTTCACATGGCAGCGGAAAAAATTAATGCTGATGAGGTCACTCAAGAGGGAGAGGAAACCCTGATGGCTCCAGGCCTGATGTTACCCCCACCTCCATCTCACTGGCCCTTCAGGGACATCACCCATCACCTGCCTGATGCTCCAGTGCTGAGCCAGTGGCACTCTGGGGCCTGCCCTCAAAGCCTGGATCATCCGGGTGGCTCCTGCTGTTGGGCAGATAATCACCTGGACCCCCCCTCCCACCTCCTGCCAGCTCCTCTCACCCTAATCCATCCCTGCTGCCTGCCTGACCTGACCCCAGCTCTCGCTCAGCCCCTCTGTGTGGGCAGCGTCCAGCAGGGTCCAATGATGCCAGAGCCTGTAGGGACATGGTGGCCCTAGCCCCACAGTGTCCCTGTGCCAGGCCAGTGTGGACTTCGCAGGGGCTGGAGCCCCAGGAAGATCCTGAGTCACCCCTTACGATGGGGCTTTGCTGTGTGTGGACCTCCAGTGATCTGACCAGGGACCCCTGGGGATGCGGTGGTGGGGGAGATGTCCTCCAGCTCCTAGAGTTGCCCTGCCAGCTGCTCTGCTGGGACATAAGGAGTGGGGAGCCCTAAATTAATCCTGTGTCCCCTCCTTCGGCAGCGTGATAGAAAACCACCACGGAGTGGACAGCGAGGAGTACATGGTGGACTACGGTGACTACGGTGAGGGCTGCCTGCTGCAGTGTGACTGCTCGGCTGAGTGCTACCGTGAGGACAGTGGCCACCGCGAGTATAGGTGCGGCCCAGGCTGCAGCGGGTTTTGGGGAGCGGGTGTGCATGGAGGGGACACACAGGCCAGGGGCATGTCCCTACTCCCCATCAGCCTGTCCGCTCTCTCTCGCAGGCTGAAAAGGCGCTCGAGCAGCTCCACCTCTCCTCCACCCAAGAAGAAAAAGAAAAAGAAATCAGGTCACCGCCGGAGCCGGTCAGTCCTCAGCTGTCCCTACTCTGTCCCCTCCCCCAGAAGGGCAGTTCAGCCCTTCCCCAGGCTCCAGTGGGCAAAATCCTCCCACACTGGGGTCAGTCCACCCTCAAACATGCACCTGCAGCAATGCAGCTCACGTGCGTGTGCACAGACAACTATCACAGTCCCCCGACTGCCTGCACTGGGGGGCCTTACCCAGTCCGTGCTAGGATGGGGCTGGCAGCTGCAGTGCACAGCGCTGGGCTGGGTTTGGCTCCCTGGAGGGTCTGGCTCAGCTCCCTGCTGGTCCCCTTCCTGGGTGGTGCTGGCTAGGCAGCACATGGTCCCTAATGTCTGCTTCTCTGCCTTCTCCACGGCAGCAAAAAGAGGAAACCCGGCTCGGAGCGCAGGTGAGTGGGGCTGGGGGCCTTTGGGGTCTTCACTAGGGCACACAAGGCCACCAAGTACGGAGTGGCCTGGCCACCTACTATTTGCCACTGAAATCCCAGTGGGAGCTGGCTGCTGGAGGCTGCAAAGCCCACGAGGTGGCAATGGGACACAAAGGGATACTGGTTGCTCTGGCACCCAGAGCACCCAGACCCGTTCTGCTGGAAGCTCTTTGATATCCCCTACCCTAAAATGTGTCTTCTGTGAGGTGCTCATGCATCCCAGGGTGGGGGTGCAGGGCAAGTGGGATGCTGGGGAGACCCAGGGCCATAAGGATGGGACTGGTAAGTCCCTTGTTTCCCCCTCAAGGGCACCCACTTTTTTCCCCAATCCCAGCTGCGACAGCTCCTCACCCATCCGCAAGGAGAAGAAAAAGAAGACTGGAAAAAAACACAGACGTGACAGGTAAGACAGACACTGTGTGAGGCTGGGGACAGAGGGGCTGGCTCAGGACAGTGGGACTGGCTGGGGACAGTGGGGCTAATTTGGGACAGTGGTGCTGGTTGGGGACACTGGGGCTGTTGATGGCTGCCCAGGCTCTTGAGCTGGGTTGGGATGGAGGTAGGGACATGGATGGCTGCTGATGGCTCTTCATGGGGCCATCATCTCCTCACAGCAGCTGTCACCTATTCCATCCAGCAGCCCATCTTGGGGCCACCCACCTGTCCTTGTCCCTGTCCCCTAGGGCTGCCTGGCCTTTGCTCAGTGAGTGCTCTTCATCTCTGCCTCCTCTTCATTCCATAGGTCTGAGTCGGGGTCACGGAAGAAGAGAAGACACAGGTGAGAGTAATGGCTGCCAGGAGCCACCCCACTGCCAGCAGCACTGGCCACCTCACTGCCAACATTCTGGCTACTCCAGTCCCTGGCCCTTCCATTATCCCGATGCCCTCAGACACAGCCCAGGGTGAGCAGGGCAGTGACAATGGACACAAGCACAGCTGGTGCCCCTTTCTATGGCCACTCCATCCTGCCTGGCACTGCCAACCAGCACATGGCGCCCCCTCAGTATCAGTTGGGATCCCCACCATAGGTTGTGGGTTGAAGTTCAGTGCAGCCCAGTTCTGCCTGTCACTCCTCCCACAGTCTTGGTGGCTCTGGGAGGACCAGGGAGGCCCCATTGCTGCTGCTTCCACTCCCATCTCTTTTGACTCTCCTGGCAGGTCCCGAAGCCCCAAGAACAAACGGAAAGAGAAAAACAAAGAGCGCAAGAGGTGAGGGGCCAGGGTGGCAGGGGGGAACGGGGCAGTGGACACCGTGTCTGCCCCCGTGGCAGCTCAGCCTGCCCCATGGCCCCCGGGCCACCTCTCCTCAGGTCCCGCAGCGAGTCCCCAGCCTGGCGCTCGCACCGGCGCAGCTCCTGCACCTCCCACAGCGCCTCAATCTCCTCTGATGACAGCGGCTCCAAATCACCCAGCAGGTAGGGGTAGCCCAGGAACTCCTCCCCACCACCGACCTCCATTACAGGCACCCTTACAGGGTAGAGGGCATTGAGCTGCGTGGCAGAGAAGACCCTGGGCTGGGGATTCTTTAGGTGATGGAGGGCAGTGAGGTGGCAGAGGTGCCCCATGATGGGGATCCTCGGAGATGGAGGCCAGGGAGTGATTGACAGGGCTGTCCCAGTGCTGGGATCCTCAGAGAAGTGGAAGGGAGTGGGATGGTGCTGCAGCACGAGGGTTTGGGAACACTATGCCCAGACCAGGTTTCAATTTTGAACTGGAGAAAGCACAAAATGCCAACTTGGAACCTGTTTCTTGCCTGGGCCAAGCCCACCCCAGCCCTGAGCCCAGTCTCACAGCTGGTGGCTCTGTGGGAACCGGATGTGTGGGGGTAATGCGGTGCCAGGCTCAGGGTGGGCAGCTCATGACACCCTGTCCCCCAGGCTGAGCCCCAAGCGCCGGCAAGATGGTCCTAAGGGCAGCAGCGCCCGCTCCAGCCGCAGCCCGTCCTCACCCTCAGCCAGTCGCTCAGCCTCGCCACACCAGAACGGGCACAAGGGCAGCACCCAGAACGGCCGCCACAGCCACAGCAGCCCTCTCCCGCAGCCCTCGGATGTACGTAGGCTTTTCTTGGATCACTGTTTGCTTCCGTCCCCTCCTCCCTCCACAGGATCCCCCCACCCCAGCTCTTCTTCTCTGCCCTCCTTCCCCACAGAGCACACAGGGGAGAGGTGGGGGGCAGGTTACACCCTCTCCTCAGCACCCATTGACCTTCCACTGGGCACAGGGTCTCCCTGGGGACCTAGCCCATCACTGCAGGGCAGGCGTTGGGGCAGCCAATAGGTCAGGCCCCCCCAAAGCAACATGTGGCTGCACATGGCATCCCAGGGACACTGGCCTGGCAGGGTCACCCCTGGGCTCAGCCCCTCCCTGGGAGCAGATTGAGCCCAGACAGCCAAGAAATGGGTAAAGCTGAAGAAGTCTTGTTTCCCTGCCAGACCAAACCCTGGAAACTGGGCTTGGGCCAGGGTAGGGTTTTCTGGGGTGCTGGGTGCTCAGATGTTAGGAGCTTGGGGTCCCTGTGATGGGTGACACTGGGGCTCAGGGTCCCTGGTTCTTCCTCAGTGCCCTGGGAGTCCTGATGAAGCCTGAGAGGCTGCTCCCACACTGACCCTAACCCAGTGGGAGCAGAGGGCTAGCCCCAGTTGAACCAGTGCTGAGGAGCCTGGAGGCAGGGCTGAGCACAGACACTATGTTGGGGGATCCCTCTAATGGCCCCTTCTCCCCTCAGGGGACTTTGTTCACAGTGGCCAGATGCTGTGGGGACACTCCCAGGCTGGCAGTACCCAGTGCTGACACCCAAACACTGACAGGGCCAGGGGTACCCCAAAAGATGGGGCCAGGAGCTCCCCCCAACCACATTCACATCCCCTTTACGCCCCCCATCCCTAAAGCCCAGCTCTACCACTAGCAGCACCCAGCACCCCCAGCAGCACCCAGCACCCTGCCCACCACTCGGGGCACCTGTCTGCTTTCTTCTTTCCTGTGGTTTTTGAAGGGGGGAGGCGTGGGGGGGGTTCGAGTGCCCAGGAGCCGCCCGGCTCGCCCCACTCTCCCCCTGCCCAGCACCCAGCATTGCCCAGGCCGCTGAGCTCCCTTGGCTCCCCGGCACCAGCGGGACTTTTATCCGACAACTTTCTCTCTCTTTCTTTCTTTCTCTCTCTCGTCTCTCCTCTCTCTCTCTCTCTCTCTCTGGTTTCTATTTATTTGGTTTTTTTTCTTTTTAATCCCATCTGTGTTTTTCTTTAGCCTCCCATTTGACCCAACCCCACACGGTAATATACACTTCCATTTCTTGCTCAGCAGAAGCAGGGATCAGGGGGAGGGAAGGGCAGTGAACTGTACTTTTTTCCCCCCCTCACCCCCTCCCTTGGTTTAGTTGCCTTTCTCATGGTTTCTTTTCTTTCCCCCGTGATGTACAGAAATGCAAACGATACCTCTCTCTCATTTTTACCCCCTCCCTCCTTCCCCCTCCCTGTTGTCGTCTGTTGTTCTAGAACTTTTTGCTTTTGTGTATGTTGATGTGGAGAAGAAACAAACAACCAACCAACCAACCAATAGCAACAACATCAAAACAACCCCAGAGTGGTGTTCTCTAAATCCTTAGGGCCGCTGAGCGTTGTATTTCCATCTTTTCTCTCTCTTTGGATTTAAAAGGGAAGGGAACGGAGCAGCTCATCCCGCAGAGTGACTGCCATTTGCCTCCTCAAATTTGCCACTGCCCCAGGATGAGGCTGCTGGGTGCTGGGTTATCCCCCCCAGCTCAAGCTGAGCAACCCACAATCATCCCACACTGGGACACCTGCATCCTGCACCCCAGAAGGATGGGTGCTGAGCATCCTCGGTGCCCCCCACTTCCTGCAGACCCCCTAAACACTCAGAGCTCAGCCCATGTGCTGAGCTGTGACACCCCCCTCCCCGGCACAGCACCTCCAGAGTTGCCAAAGGAAGGGGTGCCAAGAGTGCTGCATGGTGTTGCCTTCCCTTTTAAATCCCTGCTCTTGTCTCCATCCATCCCTGCTGCCTTCCCCTGTCTTCCTCCCTGCTCTCCTCCTCCTCACCACACCCCAACTCCAGCCTCTCTTTCTCCCCCTGCTTTTCTTTGGGCCACCAGGACTCAATGTCCCTCACAGTGTCCCCCCCAACCCCGATCCATCGCCTCCCTGCATGTTCTCTGGGGCTGTGCCGTGTTACACAGGGACTTTAGAAGACCCAACTGCAGCCGGGTTGCAGACAGCAAACCCCCTGATCCCCCCAACCCCAACTCCAGCCTCTCTTTCTCCCCCTGCTTTTCTTTGGGC
>JAOXOE010029334.1:0-14620 GCA_028565055.1 Phoeniculus purpureus
GGTGGTGTCACCGTCCCTGGATGTGTTTAAGGAACGAGTGGACGTGATGCTTAGGGATCTGGTCTAGCAGTTAGATAGTAGGACAAAGGTTGGACTCGATGACCCTGGAGGTCCTTTCCAGCCATGATGATTCTGTGATTCTGTAAATAACAGGCCTTTGAAAGGCTATGATTCATGGAACTGTAAGTGATCATGGGGGCTCATTTAGAGACTAACTGTGCCCAAATGCACCAAATTATGGTGCAAAACTTCAACACAACTGACATGAAACCAGGTTTATTATATTTGTATAGTATCCTAGTGGACACATATTCTTCAGGGAAGGGGACCAGAGAGTTCAAGGCTGTCTTTACCCTGGAGGAGGTCTTCTATCTCCTAGCAAGATGTCCTTTTGAAGTTGTTTCATAAAATATTGAATACTAATCGGAAAAAAAAAAGGGGGTAAACCCATCTGGACGTGTTCCTGTGCAACTTGATCTTAGATGATCTTTCAATGTCCCTTCCAATTCCTAGTGTTCTGTAATTCTGTGATTCTATGACTGTCACTAGACCTGATTCAAGAAGAAAAGACTTTTGTCTATGATTCTGTTGTAGAGTTGATTCTGTTGTAGCGAGCTTTCTGAAACCTGAAAGCAGGAGCAAGTGAGCTGCTCAGGCAGGGAAGAAGGTGGCCAAACCAATTCCAAGTACTGTGGGGACATGCAGTCTTTTACTGGATGTACCTGACCGTAATCTTTACCACTTATCTAGACCAGTCCTTACATTCATCTAGAGAGAAAATATCATAGATCAATACTATTGACAAAGGTTGACCAGGTTGACAAAGTCCCTCCCACTGTAAGAAAAGACAAGGTTTCTGAGCACCTGAGGAACCTGAACATAAACAAGTCCATGGGACCTGATGAGATGCATCCCAAAGTATTGAAGGAATTAGCTGATGCAGTTGCTGAGCCACTCTCATTAATTATTTGAGAAGTCTTGGCAGTCAGGAGTAGTCCCTAGTGACTGGAAAAAGGGGAATATCAATTCCCGTCTTTAGAAAGGGTAAAAAAGAAGATCCTGGGAACTACTAACCTGTGAGCTTCACCTCTGTGCCTGAGAATATCGTGGAACTGATCCTTCTGGAGAACATGCTGAGGCACATGGAAGAAAGGGAGGTAATCCTAGGTAGCCAGCATGGATTGACTAGAGGCGGGTCCTGCCTGACCAACCTAGTGGCCTTCTACAATGAAGTTGACAAGGGAAGAGCTATGGATGTCATCTATCTGCACTTCTGCAAGGCCTTTGACAGGGTTGCCCACAACATCCTTATCTCAGTTGGAAAATTATGTGTTCAGTGGGTGGACTATTCAATGGATAAACAACTGGCTGGATTATCACATCCAGAGAATGATGGACCATCGAGCCATTGCTCAATGTCCAGATGGAGGAAGGTGACAAGTGGCGTTCCACAGGGGTCTGTACTGGGACCATTGACAGAGGCATTGAATGCACCCTCAGCAAGTTTGCGGATGATACTAAGCTGAGGGATGCGGTTGATATGCCTGAAGTACGAGATGCCATCCAGAGGGACCTGGATAGACTGGAGAGGTGGGCCCAGATGAACCTTATGAGGTTCAACAAGGGTAAGTGCAGAGTCCTGCACCTGAGCCAGGGTAACAGATATTAACTGTATCAGCTGGGAGAGGATCTACTGGAGAGCAGTCCTTTGGAAAGAGAGTTTTGGGTGCTGGTGGATGAAAAGCTAGACATGAGCCACCAGTATGTAATCGCAGCCCAGAAAGCCAATCACATTCTGGGCTGCATCAAAAGCACTGTGGTGAGTAGATCAAGACAAGTGATTCTGACCCTCTACTGTGCCCTGGTGAGACCTCACCTTGAGTATTGTGTCCAGTTCTGGAGCATAAGAAGGATGTAGGCAGACTGGAGCACTTTCAGGGGAGGGTCACTAAAATGATCAGGGGAATAGAGCATCTCTTGTATGAGGACAGGCTGAGAAAGTTGGGGCTGTTCAGCCTGGTGAAAAGGCGGCTTGCGGGTGGAACTTTCTTTTGACCTTCCAGTACCTGAGGGGGGCTACATGAAGGCAGGGGAAGGTTTTTTCGAGGTTTTGTATGGATTACAAGGAGCAATGGGTTCAAGGTGGGAAAAGATATACTTTGGCTGAATGTTAGAAAAAAACTCTTCAATGTGAGGGTGGTTGATCGCTGGAATGGGCTGCCCAAGGAGCTGGTGGGGGCCCCATCCCTGAAGTCATTTAAGGTCAGGCTTGATGAGGCTCTGAGCAGCCTGACCTAGGTGGAGTTGACCCTGTGTAGGGAGATTGGACTAGATGACCTCTAGAGGTCTCTTCCAGCCTAGAACATTCTGTGAGTCTATGATTCTATTAATTGTGGCAGGTTTAGAAGTAGTGGGTCTGAGGGACATCCTGCACACGGACCTACCTATGCAAGCTTAGCCGTCGCTTGCCCAGGACACCTAGATATCCAGGAACAGGTAATTTATTTCACTATAATTCAGACATGGAGTGATATATCTATGGTGACTGAGCTGTTTCTCTGCATGAGTGAATGAAATACATGCGTCCAGGAAGGCAGTTAGCATTCAGCAGGAAGACAGATTAATTTAACAGTGAGAATGAAGTGACAGCCCTATGGAGGGCAAGCAGTTACAGGACTACTAAAGTTCCATGTAAGTTCACCAGGTTGAGACTTGCATGAGGTGTGACTGAATATATGTAGTGCAGAAGGATAGTCTGTACCCTGCTACATCTCTGCATTGAGCTAATTAAGCCCAAAATTACTAAGAATACGTTTTGAGAAACTTAAGTATGATTTCTAGGATCATATTCAGTCCAAGAACTAGGTGACTCTTTGCATCGTACTCCTAAATCACTGAACAGAGTCTAACTCTTGAATCATTTCCCTGTTGCAAGACATGGAGTTGGTTTCCAAACCTTATTGTGGGATGTTGTGGTTCTGGATGGGCTGTCAGTCAGTCTGTGGGTTTAAACCTTGGCAGCAAGATGCTTTAACATGGATATATAAGACTGCTGTGAAAGATGTCTTTTCCTGCTTCTGACTAGTGCTTTGCTGTCCTTGAGTCTGCAGGACAGGGTAAAGGGAGTCGTAGCTGACTGCTGGCACTGTGCTTTGTTTGGAAATGAAAACAAAAATAGCATATTGAGACAGCATTAACAGGTGTTAGTTAGGAATCAAATCTGTAGAGTGTAGACTGAGAAGAAACAGGGGTGATATTGTAGCTCTATTTTACTGATATATCTGTCAGTCTAACAAAATAGGCCACATTTGAACTATTTTCCCAAGTCATTCTGTATATGGACTATTCCTATCTTTGATTAATAAGGTAGGATAAGGATGAGGTAAACAATCAAGTATCATTCTGTCAAGAGCCTTTCAAACCCCACTGTATTAATTCTTACTTCCAGACATTTTTTTCTCATTATTCTTTCAATTTGTCTGCTAACCAGTGATAATAACCTGAGCAACAACTTGAGCAAGTGGCTGAAGGAAGTGTGAATTCTCTGCACACTTAGACAATAAGAAAGCAAACCTTTTTGAGAAGTTATCTTCCTCAAAGAGACATCCCTCCCTGTCTGCACTGTGTTTGCATGCATCTAAGTCACCAAGTCTACCAAGTCTAAGTCCTTCCAAAGCACTTAAGCACACTTAGTTTTTTCTAAGAAATGCCTGTGCTCTAGAGCCAAATGTGTTGCCTCTATTATTTTTTTACCCTCTGAACACTAAAATAACGTAATCTGTGGTCATTGTGTAATGACCTTCACACATTACATAATGTCCTATCTTCCACGTAGAAAAGCACAGGCACAGCAGAAAGAGTTGTAAATCAGTCTTTTTGTAAGTGCAGAGTGATGTCATTTGAGCTGGTTCATCCTTGCACAGCTTCCAAAACACCATGTGCTTTGCAGTGTGGCAGCATCCATCTCTGCCTCCTTGTGAAGAACATGCACAGACGCACTATACCTACGTTAGCAAGGCCACCCCAGTGAGAGTGCTGCAAAGCTGCTGGTGTTTTTCTTGGGAAAAGGTTGTGGTGGAATTGGAAGGTGTCTAATAAAAACCTATGTTTATTCAGTCTTTTCCCTGATCATGTCTTTCCAAGTAACGAAGTTTCTGTGTAAGTTCTGTGTGTTAAGATTGGATGCCAGCAATGCAGTTCCTTCATTTTATTTAAGTGCACTGGAAGTGCGTATAAAAAAGTGTTGAAAGTAATATACATTAAAAAAATATGCTTTGTTTGTAAATTCTAAAACTACTTTCTAGGAGTTATGTCCTTCCAGTCATGTTGCTTGGTTAAAAATTATGAAAACATGACCTTTCTGTGCTGTACTCCCATATCTGCACAATCCACACTACTAGTCTGCCTGTCTTTTGGGGTGAAGACAAAAGAAATATTCTACACTTCCTATATTGCACGGCCAAATCAAACATTTACTAGATAATTTCATTGCAAGTTTCAAGATTGGTGCAATGTTTTATTTTCTGTTTCTCCAGTACCTCTGCCATTTTTCAAAAGCCACATAAAGAATGTATTTTGATAATTCATATTCCTAATGGGTTTAGTTCTTATTTTTTGTCTCTGCTTATTGATAGGTTTAATATGGCTGTTCTTTGACTCTAAATACATATCTACAACAACTCCTCCTTGGGGTGTGACTTTTTAATTTTTTTTGTTCCCACACACCACAGTCTAGCAATGCAGATTTTGTGCCAGAGCTTAAGAACAGTCTCTGCTCTAACTCCTCTCATTAGTGTGCTGGAAACATGGTGTTTTTCTCCATCAGATCTCCTGATGAATCTAAAATGAAAAATTTTTGTTTTCACAGAAAGCTGCAGGCATATAAAACATTTTTTTTTAATTTCAGTGAGAAATTTAGACTTCATTTAGTCTGAAAAAGTAGTTTGCCTCTGCACAGTACCAGAGAGGTTGGAAGAAATAAACAATGGCATTTCAGTAATAAAACAGTCCATTACTGTTATCTAGTGCTTCTCATCAGTTGCACAGAACATGTTTTAAGAGACAAAGCTAGTATCATCATTTGCATCCTACAAGTAGCAAAATGAAACAGCCATTGAACTATTAAGCAAAAATTCTAAAAAAATTAAGTAAACCAGGCTTTCACTGTGCATTTTTTGTTCCTTTAATATAATCTAGCTCTACACCTTATATGTATTTACAATAATTACTTGGTATTCTCTTTCCTGGAACACTGAAAGGTTCTAACTTCTCTAGTGGCTGGTCTTACAGAATGTAGTATCTAGAGTACTGGCAAATGCATCCAACCAGAATTGAGCATGTATTGTTTAAAACCACTATTATGTTTTCAGAAGTCCTGAAAAGATCATCTTAATGCACATGGTGTAAAATGGAAGGATCTAGCTTCTAGATCTAACTTTTTGAAGTTTTGTACTATTTTTTGGAACAAAAGTTACAAAAATGAGGGAACAAGGTAAATGCAGACAAATTTGCATTGACCAGCAATTGCAGGTTGAGGATGAAGAGATGTTGAAACAAGCCTCAAGCTCACCTTTTTTAAAAAGAAGTACTTTTCATTTCTAGACTGCCCCAACTCTACAGTAAAAAATATAAAGAATAAACACAGTGAGCATAATTAAGTGTGTCTGTAAAGCCAAGACACTTAAGCCAAAGATACCTTAGGAGTTTTCAACTAATAACATTTAATATGTTTCTGAATCAATGTTGACCTAAATATGTAACCCTACTGTTTTTCGTGACCCTTGAAACACCTCTGTGTTTGAATGTGCCAATTTAATGTTTTTGGTTGTAGCAGGATACTTTATGAAAACACCACAGTCCTTACACCACAGTGTAGTGTGTTCTTTCACTAAGACTTCACATTGTATATAATGAATTCATTTATTCCACAAATGATGAATCTATTTACTTGTAGCTGACATAATCTTTCTACATCCTGAATCACTGTTGTCATAGGAAATCTTCATGTGCAGAAAACGTGAGAAGATGTAAAATTACCGTATTTAATCTGTAATGAAAATAGAGAGGGTTAAATTTTAAATTGTGTCTGAAATCAGTTTGTGCATTTGGCACTGTTCTAAAGAAAAGCCCAGGTTACGTGTCCACAAACAATTCTGAATTTTAACTTTCTCATGTTCTTAAAAAATCTCTTTTTCCAGCATACTGGAGAAATGTTATACGTCTTCTTTCTTCAGCTGTTACAAAGCCTGATGCTATTGCATTCCCCGCTACACATTTCCGGGCAATAGCAATTGCTTGTTCATTTTCCAGTTTTCCAAATCCTGAGGTCTGTGAAATTTCTAGTACCACAAACCACATCCTTTCTACAACTGTGAGGGGGGCAGAGGGAACTGAGAGCACAGCAAGAGAAATATGTCATGTCCCAGTCACTCCAGGGCTAAGTTCCATCATCTGCCTTGTTTGAAGATCATAGAATCATAGAATGGCCTGGATAGGGACAGACCACCCTCACCGGAACCATTTTTTTCCTAACATATGTCCAACATAAATCTGCCCTCTTCAAGTTTATAGCCATTTTCCCTTGTCCTCTCACTACCACCTGTGTAAAATCAGCACTCTTGTAGGCCCCCTTCGGATACTGGAAAGCTCCTGTAAGGTTACCTCTGAGCCTCCTCTTCTCCAGGCTGAACAACCCCAACTTGCTCAGCCTGTCCTCATAGGGAAGGTGCTCCAACCCTCTGATCATTTTAGCTGCTCTTCTCTGGACATGTCCCAGGAGCTTTATGTCCTTCTTATGTTGGAGACTCCAGAACTGGACACAACACTACAAGTGGAGTCTTGCAAGTGCGGAGTAGAGGGGGAGAATCGCCAACAGTCAGTGCTTCCTTAGATGCAGCCTAGGTAACAGTTGGCTTTCTGGGCTACAAGACGTTGAGGTTAGTTTGAGTTCTGAGCACTGGAACTGTTTATGTAGACTGCCCATATTAACAGACTGCAAAAAATGAGTCACAAGAAAGTAAGAGAATTAGGAGTTTGTCCCTCTTTGAAGACAAACTTGTTAACAGGGTGGTAACAGTCTGGCACTCATGACAAGGGAGGAGACGAAAACCTTAGTCTGCTTGTCCCTCAATGTTTGTTGTACCTGATGAAGTGTTCCACTGTCCTGGGTTGCTTCGACTTTAATCTGTCCCTTGTGTTGATGCTGCATATGTGTATGTGTGTGGCTAGCTCTACTGAGCTGATACGTGAGCTTTGTTTTCCTGTCTGTTTCTCTTTGCTTGAGCCTCCAAAGCCATTGTGGTTGCCTTGGTGTGAGTGCTGACATTGATCCTTGTGCTTGACTCAGAGTCAGCCTGACAGGGCTACCCAGGAAGCCAATTACCCTCTGATGCTGCTCCAGCACCAGTGAGTGACAGGCCTGCGGAGAACTAACCAGTGTTGTCTTGGCCAGAGTGGTGTCCCTGGAATTGCTTCTCTTTGCCTCTGCATGCTACAAAAAGACTAGCACTGTTTGTACTAATCTGTTTTTCAAGCATTGGACTTGCATCTCTCCTAGCGTCTGACTTTTCTTCCAGGCAGAAATGAAGAATTACTTCACTTTTCTTTTTCCAAACTTCTTCCAAAGCTGCGTTACTACTGGGAAAGGCATAACTTAACCAAGATAACAGACTGTGGTCAACCTAGACATTTGCTGTCTCTGTTCATAGAAAAAGGAATTCCAGACATAAGCCACAGTTCAGATTATGAATGACCATTTTATTTTTTATGCTTTTCTTCACTGTCCAGAAACAGAAATTAGTCCTAATGATAAGACTGCAAAATTGTCCATCTAACGTTTTATCTCTATGTGGTCATCTACCTATCTGTGCACATTGGTGCATGTCTGTTATGGTTAGAAAATTACTCAAAATTTTTAGATGTATAGAGTTGTGCTTTCATGAAGAAAAATGTGCATTTCACTCTAAGAGAATTCTTCCAGTGACCTGTCCTGGGAGCGGCAGGCAAAAGGTGACACTAAAAGAAAGGGCTGACCGATCAGCCCAGTCTCTTTTCCTCTGGGAGCTTTCCCCCAGCACGTTGACATGGGGTTTCATCTCCACCCCTACTTCTTCCAGGTTCGGGGTGGGGAATTGGACAGATCAACATGACTACTGTTTCTTCTGGCCTGCCACCACAGCCCCCCTGCATTCATGGGGGCAGGGGGGGGTCAGCAGCTACCCCCACCACAGGTCCCTTCTGCCTGGGGGAGGCAGGCCCTGACCAGACGTGACCCAACCCAGCCCAGCCCTGGCCTCTGAGTTGGAACGGCGGGCCTTGGTGTTGGCAGAGCCATGGACCGGCTTCTGTGCCATGCTGATGGAAAACCCTCACCCTGCTCGCATTCAGAGGCCAATCCCTCCCTGCATGGAGCAACTCAGAGCTGCACCCAGTGACCTGTGTTGAGCTGAAAAATACTCCTCCTTCCCCTGTAACCAAAGCGGGAGGAGGGGGGAGAGAGAGAAAGAGAGAGAGAGAGAGAGAAGGGGATCAGAACTCTCTCAGCTATGTTTTTTGCAAGGGGCAAGCCCCTGCTGATGTGGCCATGCAGTTGCTGTTAGTGTGCTCGCCACGTGGCGGTCCGTGCAGCCACTGCCATCTTTGAGCCACTGATCAGCAGGAAGAGAAACTGTTTGTCATTTCTGACACCGAGAAAAGCTGGAGATGCTCAATTATTGGGGGGACAAGAAGCCTCGGGAGAGGCACCTGAGAATTCTTTCATGCTTAGCTGAACTGTCTGTTCTAAGGAAGCAGAAGGACTTGAGAATCTTTAAACCTTTGACAAGAAAAGAGACTGGGTTCTTTTCCATGTTTCCTGCATCAAGTGATGCAGTTCAGACTCTGAGGAATCAGGCCTGTCCAATCAGCATTTTTCCAGACAAGTTACTTTGAAAAATTTAAAGAGTTTGCTAGTCTGGAACGCTTGCGTGTTCAGTGTCTGCAGACCATGGCGTACAACTCATGGGCCAACCTGACAAGTCTCTCAGAATTAAAGAGAGAGTGGTTGTACCCTCCTCTGCTTGACTGACATGCTTTCCCCAGGTCTTTAATGTGAAAACCCAAAGACCAGTACGATAGTAATCTCCCATTGTATTTGTCTTAGAATGTGATGGCATTCTGATGGAGTTTCTGATTTGTGTGTGCTAACTGCTTAACCTTTTTTCTTCTTTCTGTATGTAGTTACAGATTTAATAACCCCTTTCATTTTCCCTAAGCTACCCATTGTCTGGCAAATTCTACCTGAGATCTCATTGAGACCTTGCTGTTTTTCCTTCTGTTTATTTGTGGTCTTGAACCCACCACAATGTCTTATAGCTGAATGTATCACAGTATAGTAGGCTGGAAGGGACCTCAAGGATCATTTAATCCAACCATTAAAGTTAAAGAAATACAGTTTATATAAGAGCCTTGAAACTGTCTAAAGTTGAGGAACCCACCACTTCCTTTGGAAGACTAGTCCAATGGATTGTTTGCTTATTCTGAGTAAGGTGACCTACCATGGGGCTGGCATCCTAGAGTTGTTCTAGTGCACAGGTTTGATAAACCCCTCAAAAAAAGGGAAACACTTTCAAATTGGAACTGTGGGGTGGGAACACTGGAGACAGCTTTAAATGCTGCTCTCTGACATTAGCAATTGTATTGTAATCTGGTTACTGACTAGAAAAAACCCTGCATCAACTTTTATCCAATGTGTTTAAAGGTACAGTTGGTATTAGTATTCTCTGAAAAGTCTGTAAATCTAAGCTGGAAAATCAAGAATTTGCATATAAATAGAATGTTATGAAGAGATCTCCATTTTTCTTAGCAGGACTTTTTTCTTTAATTTTTTTTTTTTGTTCCTTTTTTACACAATTAACTTTGCAGCTTAACAAGGGTTTATTATATGGTGAGATATTGGCAGAAAAAGTATAAATTCCACATGAGTTAGCATTTATTCCTGCAATGGTTAATCAGAAAACCTGTGATGATGTTAAACTTTCTGCTTTTCTGTGCTGTGTAGTTCACAAGGTTCTATGCTATAATCCACGAGAAAATGCAGTTATTGATATTTTGAGTTGTGTGCCTGGGATGTAAGAAAAGTAAAAGGTATACTTCTCTTTGCTTTATGTGAAAACTTAATATATAAAAAATACTCATCTAAGTACATTCAGGTGTCTGCATAGGTAATAATTAGTGGACGTGTTACTGGGAGTGTTGATGTGACGCCTGTTGGTACAAACATTAAGTGATATTAATCATGCTGAGTGTGAGGAGTTGAAGGTAAGAGGCCAAAAGGAAGAATCTCAGCACTGTTCAATGTATAAGGAAACCCCTCTTTTCTGCTGATCAGGTGAGATCAGAAGAGGCAGACTTGCCTTCTCTAATGCCAGATTTTGTGCTAGAAAATAGAGAACTGGGAAGTGTTCCTTCGAGTAGGTTTAAATCTACAACTCTATTAGAGAGTTTAGGTGATCTTCAGCTGGAAAAAAAGGTTGAAGTTAGCCTTAAGACATTATTGTATGTACAGCAAAGATGAAAGCTATGCAAAGAGATGTTATAATCAAGTTAGAACAGCTGAAACAAAAGAAACTTAAAGAGGAAAAAAAAAGTCTTTACTATTTTTCAGTTGAATAAACTATTTACTTTGTAAATTGGTTTTGCTGTGGCAGGGGGATTGGACTAGATGATCTTTCGTGGTCCCTTCCAATCCCTAATGATTCTATGATTCTATGATTAGATAGTTACTAATAGCATGGTTTTGAATTGTTTCACATGTTCCATGAGATTCAGCTCTCCAACCTGAACTACATGAAAGCTCTGTAAAATGTCACATCAGCAACAGTGTATCTGTGAAGTTTAAAATTAAATCAGAACTACACAATTCTGTTTTCTCTACATTTTTGTTAACAGCAGTGCTAAGAAGTATTCAAATTGCATTTTCCGTGGCTGGGTATCCAAGCCTATTAGAGCTGCTTCTTTTGTAGGAGAAAGCTAAATTAGAATCAATACTGTCTTCATTTTCTGCTTTTTCCTTTCAAAGTGATTTTTTCTATCTCAGAAAGTGGAAGATTGCAATAAGGAATTGTTCTCTGCATTGTTAACATAAACATAATTGTGTTTTTACTGTTCCAGAAGTCATACAAAAGGTGTGCACCTGTGGGATGCAGATGTGCTTTAGATTTATAAAAGCCTTGCTGGTACGAAATGTCTCTCTTGGCATTCCTTAGACTCTTGTTTCTATTCAAACCTCAGGGGTCAAACCAACTTAAATCCATCTAGATTGTGCATAAAATAAAGTACGTTCATCAAATGATACTACATCTTTTTCTCCCTTTTATATCTTCTTGTAAAGTGGCTTCAAAATCTTGATACTGGTTAGGTTTTTGATGACTGATAGCAGTTTAATGGGCAAAATTCTTTCCCACTTCTCTTCTTACTCAGATTCTTCAAGACCGCAAGCCTTCTTTGAGGCATGAGTTCTCTTTTTGGTTTTGTTCTGTATGTATCTAACTAGCAATAAATTTAGATCCCAGTCCTCGAGTGAAACTTACAGGAAATAAAAAAAGTCCGTAACGCATTATTAAGCTATGATCAGATTGCTCATAAATTCAACGTGCGTGTTAAATTATTGTGTTTACATTGCTGGAGAGTATGGGTGAAGCTGGAATCAAATATTTTATCAGTGTTGATGTACGGTAACCAAAGGTACAGTACTGCTACCAGTAGAGTTAGACTCCTGACTTTACCAATGCCATTTTGATCTACCAGTATGATTTCATAAATAATTGCGAATAAGTCGGACAGTTTTACAAAATGCAGCAGTTATATGTGACTAAGTGTGGTAATATGCTTTTTGGGACCGCTTGTAACAGTGAAAAATAATTATTGAGTAGAAAGAGGTCACGAAGGGAAAAGTAAGAATTCATGTATTTTATAAAATGCAAGTGTAAGGAAATTGCCAGTTATGTTATTCTGCTGTCACAGCGCTTATTAATATTGATACTAACTCTGCCTTGGACGTGAGTATCTATTTATTATGTAGCCACAAAAAAACCCCATCCATCAAGATGATACTTGTTTTTCTGACCATGCAGTTCAACAGCAGTAATCATAACCTGCCATCAGTCAGTAGTTTATTGCCATTAGCCTCTGAATCCTTTTGCAAGCCACACAAATCTCATCCCTTATTGAAAGTCAAGAATATCCATTATTTCTTTCCTAAGTTAAGGTCAGACAGATCAAACTGATCCTAGTCCCATGAATCAGATACAGGAGAAGTATTCTGTATAATGTTGAGCTGTTCATAGGCAGAGATCATTTAAAATGGAAATTATTCTTCTTATAAGAAATATGATTTATTTTGCTGTGATATTTAGCATTCAGTATGTGACCACTCTACCTGAAGAATCCATTAAAGGAATGGTTGTGTTTTGAAGATTCACTTAATCGGTCCAGTATTCATAACTTACACTAACATTTGTTGGTTTCTTATTTTTACTAATAATAGAGCCACAGTAGAAATAAGCATTCATGAGTTGGGCTATAGAAGGTCACTTAAGTTAAAGGAGTATGATGGCATATTCAGTTCCTTTATGAATAAATGTGTGTATTTGACACTTCATTTTGCTGTCATTTAGACTGTGGCAAAGTTAGAAATATGATATTGTATCTCACAAGCAATCTGTTGACTAGATGCTTCAATGTGTGAGTATTTCTGGGCTTAAAAAAACCCCTAAAGTCTTGTTGATTATGGTGCATTTGTGAAATTAGTCAAATTACAAAGTTGGCCTAAATATGAGCAATCCTGAAATGTAATTAACACATGTTTTCCAGAAATGCTATTCTGAAATTCTGATGTGCTGAGATGTTCTGCAAACATCTGACTTCATGGAAAAAGAGGGAAAAAAACCCCAAACAGTTTAATGAGTGGTAGATTATTGATTGCCAACTGGCTTGTTTTTGGTCTAAAAATAGTGTTTCTTTCTCTATTAGTTACATGGCTATCCATAAAATTTTGAATGTTTCTTTTTTTCTTGTGAAATGAGGAGTAGATTTCAATTTCACATAAAGCTCTATGCAAACCAGACTTCCCTATGCAATCATACTTGCCAGCATCAGCTGTTTCATTTTGGGTTTATTTACTTAGAATTTTTCACTCTTTGTTGGAGGGCAGACTTGGCAAAGGAGAGAACCCATGCTCTTGAAAGAGTCAGGCAGCTTCTTTGCCTTTCAGCAAATCTGTCTTGTATGGCCCAGTCTCCACTTCCAGAAGCTGCATGCATAATTCACAATATTGAAGCTGATAACCTTATCTATTTATTGAGTTGGTATCCATGTTCTATATTGTTTTATATTAATGATAGAAGAATTAAGCACTTCTGTGTATTTTGTAGTACTGGTTACACACCTTTTGTGCAAATCATCAGACTAGCAGAACCACCACGAAAGCCTGGTGCTGATGTACAAGAAGATAGAGGTTTCAGTCATGTATCCCTAGGTTAGCTTAAAGCAGTTTAAAGGTTAGTTAAATACTTGTTGAAATGCAAGCTAAGGTAATGAAAAAAACTGCTATCTGGGTACATGGGGGTTCAGGCAATAGATACCAAACCCATTTAAAAGTCTTTTTCCTTTGAGCATGTAAACATTGTACAGAAGAAAATTTGAAGCACCTGTCTTAGATGTGAGTGAAAATGAGTCTGTAAATATCTATTCTCTTTCCTCAGTCTCCCCCTAATTATTCTTTTTATTCTGTGTGAATGATGCCCTATTCCCTTAAAGGTTTTGGATCAATCACATCAACTATGAAAGACTGAACTGACCAACTGTGACGAGAGTTTCTGGACCTGCCAATCATTAATGCCAAATAATCTCAGAGCAGAGAAAGTCTTTTATATATTTGTTTCCTTTGCCACCTCCCCACTGTCTATACACCTTTATTCAACACAGAGTTGAAATCTTAACAACCCAAGAGAGAAAGGAACTGCAGACATAATGAATAATTTTGTATGATAACATTATAAAATCTTCAAGGATAAGAAGGACTTGAAGGATCAGACCCAAACACCAGAGTAATTACGTATTTATTAGAAAGTACTTTAGTACTTCCACAATACCACAGTACAGTATCAGCTCTGCAGATCTACACACTGAGGTATTTGAAGGGCAGTAAAAGGTCTATATATAGCACTCTTGTGGTTTGCACACAAAAATATCAGTTGAACATTGTCGTTTCATTTTTAGCAGATTCAAAGGCCGAGAGTTCTGAGCCTCTCTTCATAAAAGCTGAACAAGTGACTTCTTATCTATGTTTGGCCATATTATGATTTTATTATGAATGAGGTATTACCGCATTTGGCTGCTTTCCAAGTCATTTGAATGACATTCTCTTCTTTAGTGTTAATGAACTCTGAGATCTAAAAGATAAGAGTATAGTACTTTGGAACATAGTCCTCGAAAATGTGATTTACTAGCTACACAGAGATTTTAACCAGAAATATGAAATAGTTCTAACTTGTAAAGTGTTGGAATTTCAGTTCTCTGAATGGCTTTTCTACATGCGCTGCCTATGTTTAGATGTTAATTTAGCTATCGTTTATGTGAGAAT
>JAOXOE010029335.1:0-14618 GCA_028565055.1 Phoeniculus purpureus
AATCCCCCTGCCACAGCAGGATCACCTAGACCAAGTCACACAGGAACACATCCAGGCAGGTTTTAAACATCTCCAGATGAGACTCCACAACCCCACTGGGCAGCACCTTCCAGTGTCATCAGTGGCAAAATGAGAGGGAAGCAGACCAGAGACCTCAAATCTTAGACGTGTCCTCATCATTGTAGTCTAGCACATGAGTGGTTCCAGTGACTGTTCCTGTAAGGCAGAAAAGGAACCAGAGCAGAAGGCTGTGGTTGTTGCACGGTTCACCTACACCAGCAGGAAACAGAAGCACATCAGGCAACGTCCGTCACCATCCTTCTTCTGACAGAGTCTGGTAGCAGACATCTAGAGTAGAACCAAGACAATACAGATGAGAGTTTTGTCTCATAAATCCTTCTTTTATGGCCCATTGGGACGGGAAGTTATGCCCACATCTTCGGTAAATCTCCTGGAATGAGCTGTAGGAGACACTCTCACAAATCCAAACGCCACACACCTTCACTGACTCCACTTGGACAAAGCCTTTGCAGCACAGAGAGCGGTGAGTACGAGTGCGGAAATGGACAAGTCGTATTTATCTACGAGCCAGACAGAATAGGGGCCATTTTGACTACCTCTTAGCTCTCTAAAATCTTGGTGGCCTGGTCTCAGTCATAAACATCAATCTGTGGGGAGGGAAAAAAAGGCTTTCCTGGAGCAGGCTTCATTCTGTGACTGCAGCCCAGACAGCTGAGGAGCATCACTTGCCAAATACCTGCCTGGTCCTCTGTGCACTATGGAGAGCCCCAGACTGACCGGGTTAGCTGCCCGAGAGTTAAACACCAGTGGAAAGGGGAATGAACCTCTCATTAACGTTTATACATGTGTGAAGGTTGGGTGTCAGAAGGATGGAGCCAGGCTCTGCTCAGGGGCATCTAGTGATAGGACAAGGGGCAGTGGCAACCCATGGCAGGGGGGTTGGAACTGGATGATCCTGTGGACCCTTCCAGCCCTCGGTGATTCTATGACTCTATAGTGACTTACGGTGGGGAAGGTACTTTCATCTTAAAGCCTGAGTTGCAGGTGCTTAGAACTTCTAGAAAACAATATGGATGTGTTCCTGTGTGACTTGGTCTAGGTGATCCTGCTGTGGCAGGGGGATTGGACTAGATGATCTTTCGAGGTCCCTTCCAATCCCTGATGATTCTATGATTCTATTTAAGAGCTGATGCCAGCCTGCAGTTTCTTACTCTTACAATGAAGAAAACAGGGCTAGTAAAGGCATCAGAGCTACAGCCGTGCTGGAAATCTCACAGCACAGTTTATTTCCTGCAATGCTTACAAGGGCGCTGAGGTGAGAGTAATTAAATATTTGCAAAGTACTCCAAAGCCTCAGGAAAGCTGTGGCTACAGAATGAAGCCGTCATTTGCTGTTTCTTTGCTTCTGCAATTCGTGCTTTTCAAACCCTCTCTTCTTCTTATAAGAACAAAAAAAATCTCCCTCATTTTAACTCATTTCAAAACTCAACGGGAGCCAAGCACTGCTCCAGCCCGTGGCATTTGCCTCTCCCCACTGTGTCTGACTCAGCCTGGTGTCTCATCGTAATTCCTCTCTTGCTAACCTGGGAGTTGTCTGTCTGTGCACATATGGCACTGCAGAGATGGCACAGCGCTCTCTAGCACACCTACCAAAGCCTTCTGAGGAGCTCACTAATGACTTCATGGCTCTTGTTTGATTGCAAATAAATTGCCATGGGCCTGCTCCTGCTCCCTGTAGAAGAATTCCCATCGCCCTCACTGGATCACGCTTTTAGTCTAACAGTAGTGCAGTAAATGGCTGCACTACTAGAGAGAGATGCTAAATCTCTCTCTAGATACCAGACTGACTGCTCAGAGGGCTAGAGAGGTGATCCTCCCTCTGTACTCAGCACTGCTGAGGCCACACCAAGAGGACTGTGTTCTTTTATGGGCACCTCAATACAAGAAGGGCATTGAGGTGCTGGAGTGGGTACAAAGAAGAGCAACAAAGCTGGTGAAGGGCCTGGAGAACAGGTTTGATAGGGAGCAGCTGAGGGAGTTGGGTATGTTCAGCCTGGAGAAGAGGAAGTTGAGGGGAGACCTTACTGCTGTCTGAAAGTACCTGAAAGGAGGTTGTAGAGAGGTCGAGGTTGGTCTCTAGTCACTAGTGATAGAACAAGAGGAGATGGCCTCAAGTTGTGCCAGGGGAGGTTTAGATTAGACATTAGGAAAAATTTCTTCACTGACAGAGTGGTTAGGGATTGGAACAGGCTGCCCAGGGAGCTGGTGGAGTCACTATTCGTGGGGTTATTCAAACAACAAGCAGATGTGGCCCTGGGGGACATGATTTAGGGGGCTGGGTGGGGTTGAGATGACAGTTGGACCTGATGACCTTGTGGGTCTCTTCCAACCTTAATGATTCTACGATCCTACAATTCTAACCCTCTCCTTCCCGTGAAATGATCCACACAACACTGGCTTCCTTCTGCCTTTCACAATTACATCTCCAAGCAATGCAGATCACAGCTAACCTCACATCTCTGTCCTTCTGGTTAGTTCTACTCTGGACTGGTTTCCCAATGCAGTACGAACACTTGGCTTGGCACAAGTACGAAGGCAGTGGGAAAGGGGCCAGGAAGAAAGCAGAATCACTCTGTGCAGTGGCACGGCTGGTTTATGCCACTTGCAGTACACAGAAAACTAGTCCAAGTTCTTCTATAAATTGCTATGAATAGAGTTGTCTGTCTAGGATCTGGCAGAGGGCACATGGGAGAATAAAAGGGGAGAAGGCAGCTGCACAGCCATGTCCCAAACTCACAACTTTACCAAAAGACTTAAAATCTGCTGTGCATTGGGATGTGGCAAGTCCGTGCTTCCCATGTATGAGGAATCAGTTACCATCTTATTTTCTTCTCCCAGAACTGGAGCTGGGTAAGCTCAACATCAAATGAAGCCCTTTCTTCTTGCTTTGATTCTCCACTCTCTTACTAATCTTCAGCCTGAAGAGGAAAAGACTCTGAGGGGACATTATGATACTTCAAAGGGGCCTCTAAGAAGGCTGGGATGAACCAGGGAATGATAGGACAAGAGGTCATGGTTTTAAGCTGGAAAAGGGTAGACTGAGGCTGGTCATGAGGAAGAAGTTCTTGAATCTGAGGGTGGTGGATCCCTGGAACAGGCTGCCTAGAGAGCTGGTGGAGGCCCCATCCCTGGAGCCATTCAAGGTCAGGCTGGATGGGGCTCTGGGAAATCTGATCTGGTGCACGATGGCCCTGCCTTGTTGTAGGGGGGTTGGACTAGATGATCTTTGGAGGTTTCTTTCAACCCAACACTTTCTATAGTTCTACGTAAGTCCTGTGATGATACTCAGCAATGAAATGAGGCTGAAAAGCAGCACTATCACATCTGTACCTCAAAACTTCAGGATGCACCCAGGAAGTACTCCAAGGGGCTATCCAAGGTATATAAAAGTTATGTCTACAAAATTTATGACCAAGTCAAACACACTTAGCAAGTATAGACTCATGCTACATGCTCAACAGAGCCATGAGCACTTGGGGCCAGCCTGCTTAAAGAGTTGAACCAGAGATTAATCTCCACTTTGTTAACAAAAGCCTAAAGGGAACTTTAAACATATACCTGGATAAATACCCATCACAAGAAGTGAACAGACACTCACCCATCACATTTAATGACCCTGTCATTGGGATTCCCCTTAAATGCCATCATTTTGTCCTTCTTACCTGCCCATGAGTAAAATTCAGACTCACGGGAGGGGACTACACTTCAGCGATGTGGATTGTATTGGAGCAGCCAACACCTGTCCGGTGTCGTGTCTCTACTGCTGAGTGTTTATGTGGACCACACATATTTCTGAATCAACCAGTTGGTGCAAAGTTGGCCTGTGCCCTCCTATCCACAGGAGTTCTCCTGACTCTTCATCTGCCTCCTTCTTCTGCAGACCAAGCATCTCCTTTTGTCTCTGAGCTTCCTGCTAAAACGCTCCACTACAGACTGATCTTATTAGAGTTGAGAGGGATTCCTCAGAAATTTCCTTCTTTTCTTGTTATTTCATCTTCTGTTTGCAGATGGATTTAAACCTTCCTCATCACCTGCAAACCAGACCCAAAATATGCCAAACGGTGGCTTCCTTGGCTTGGCTGCACAACAGGTTGCAGCTCAGCTTGTACCTCCTCTCAACACCCAGCTCTGTGGTGCTGCAAGCTTCTGCCAGGAAAGAGAGTGAGAACCCCTTCATCAGATCCTGCTCGCATTTTTCCAAAGGGCTAGCCAGGCAATTAACCTCTCCAGGAAATCCTTTCCCCTCCTTTGTCATCCAACCCCAGCTTCACCCCACCACCCATCCCAGGTCACTACTACCACATGCTTCCTGCACATGACAGCAGTCACATTCATGGCTTGTTTTACTCCTCAGAGCAGTCATCGTGATATTAAGTGTATGAAAACAGTAGGAGCCAAAAGCACTCGGTGTCTTGAGAGTGAGTACCTAGAGAGCAGACTCTTTGGAGAAGGGGACACCTTCATGCCAGAGATTTCTCCCACTCAGTGGGGAAAATTGATCTGTCTAAGATCTACCTCTGCCCTTTCATTCTGCCTTTCCTTCTCTTGACACCTGGAGACTTCTGTCCATCAGCTGTGGACAGACAGTTCACACTGACACTCTCAAGTATCCTTATTTCACACTCAGGTTAATATTGGAACAGGGATTTTGCAGCCATCGCTTCAGTCCTTGGGCTCAGGAAGACTGAGCCACGTCTAGTCACATACAAGACAGCCAAGTGACAAACCCAGAGGTCCAGCACACTTCAAACTGCAGAACTGGGCAAGTGCAGAAGCCCTGCAAATCACATAATGAAAGCAGAGTGCTTGGTGCTTCCACTGCACCAGGTTACAGCTCAGTGCAGCTCCACACAGGTATGTTTGCAGAGGCTTTTCCTCCAAGTTTGCTACCCCTCTGACTAGGACAAGATGGCATCTGAAAGCTCAGATGTAAGACATGAAAGCAAAGTCTGTGCTATGAACATTCATGCACTACAAGGGGAAGAATAAGAAGTGACTGGCTAACATGTCAGAGCAGAAAAGCATGGATAGGTCTTAAATATCTGGCTCAGTAGCTCCTTCCCTAGATCAATCAGTAAGAAGGCTACATTCATGACTAGAAGACCTGCATTAGAGAACAACCTGTGGGCAGTGATCTGACCATCTGCCCTATCCTTTGCTGTAATTCTACCATGGCTAAGGGACGGAAGTGCACAGAAGACTCTTATGCCCTGTTATTAACCCCATAAGAACCTGTGCATGCAGAAGCAGGTATGATGTAGCTTCCAAGGAGGCAGTGAGGAGGGGCCCTTAAGGCAGGACCAGATATCCTGGGGAAAGAGGCTCTACCAGACAGAGCAATTGGTGAGGTTGTTCTTCAACTCAGAGTAGACGATTACTACAACATCCACCTCACCGACAAAGCTGGAAACACAGACAAGGCTTTGGGCTCAAGAAGAAAGTAAGTTCAACCTAAAACCTTCCAAAGAGCAGGAGGCTTCTTCACAGGACAACTGTGATCTTGGCAAGAGGAGAGGGTGTTCCCCTGCTCACCTGTCCCAGCCTTCTGTGCAGGTCGGTGCGATGCGCAGGCAGCCGAGCAGGGGGCTGGTTATGCAAGTAGTGACTCAAATGTCACGGAGGGAAGCCAACACCGCAAAGGCCACAGTGAACAACTGTCAAATGATAAAAGAGTTCAGTCTCTGCTGACTGAAGCTGGATTTAAACTTCAGGGAATGGCTTTGTATCTCATTACCAACCTGCTGTGCCAGTCACTCCCTTCCCCAGCTACACTATTTTAACCTCATTTCTGAAAATAAATGATGAGCTGTTTTCTCCTTGCAATGAGTAGCTATTGCACTGGAAAGCTGGTTGTTTCACGTTGTTAAAACAGGCAAGCAACATGTTCCTCGAAACACGGGCAGCTCTGGAGAAGAGCATCACTATCCAGTGGCTGCATATCCCCTAGATAGCCAGGACTCCTGCTCAGGAAAACCATTTGAATTGAACCTGCTTCTGCAAACAGCCCGTGACAAGCATTCAGGCACTTCAGCAAGTAGCAAACCTTGATGATGTATTGCTGCAGCTTGCTGAACACTGGCAAAAATGCATTTGATGCTGAGAGTCATCTGCTGGTGCTCAACATGAGTGAATCAGTCAGATGGTAAAAGACCAGCTGGCTTTGAAGAGCCATCTAGATAAGGGCTAATGGCTCATTAGCTGAGCCAGGTCTTGCAAAAACCAGTTGAGAAAAGAGACTGATGGCTTGTCCTTCCTGTCCAGGCTCAGGGGACGTAAGGAGAGTCTACTTGCCAAGAAAACCACATCCTTTGCTTTCCCAAGCCTCTATTTTTCCCAGCAGCTGATTATGCTCCTGATACCTACAGAAAAATAGAAGGTGACTCGGCAGACACAGCATGAATACCTGATCTCAACTCCCACCAACCAAGACCTTACAGGCTGACTGCAAAGAACCCAAGAAGCCTTTTTTTCTTAACCACTGCATTGATTAAACAGATAGAGTCTGCTGAAGTTTCCCCTCAGTGTTGGATGGAAGGTAGCTGGTTTTCAGCTGACACTTTTTTCTTGATGCAGGACTGAACATGAAGCACCACCCTGAAGTTCCGCTGAAGTTGGATGGGATCCAGCTTGGATCAACTCTGCTGTATCGGTGTTGGACTGTGGCTGGTACAAGCTGAACAGCAGCCCTGAGCAGCTGAGACCTCCGGCCCATCATGTGGCTGGCCACTAGCTTTGCAGAACTCGTGTCCAAGCTATTCACACTCTGTGGAGCCAAGAGTGGGATCTCTGACAGCGTTGGCCTTTGCTCTGCCTGGCTCAGTGTTGAAAAACGAGTGCTCAGCCCTGTTCTAAGCACAGACTGTGCCAAGTCCTGCCACCCCACAAAGTCCTGGAGTTGAGCTGAAGCACAGATTGAGGTGCTAGGGTTAAGGGATAAGACTAGCCAGCATAGTTTTTGGAGAAGGCACCAACTCCCATTCAACTGTGGTAACAGCAGGAGGGTTAAACCTAAGCAAGGCAGGAGCTGGGTGTGCTGTGCCACTGGTACTGAGTAGACAGAGCAGCAGAGCTGAGAGCTCAGGAGCTGGAGTGGGGGGCAGTTTCACCAAAGTGATGGTTATTTGTGTTACTCTGTGCTCTGAGTATATTGCTTCATCTTGGCAAACGAGGCCTGCAATGGGCTCTGACAGTGAACCCAAACTATTTAGTGTGATGTAAAATAATCAGCCCTGGGTAGGGGGCTTGGGCACAGCTGGCTACAGGAGGAGGTGAGTGCTGCGGAAACAAAAAGGATAACAAACAGCCACTGGAATGGCCAAGGTAAACAAGGCACAATCTGTGCTAGTCATTCAGTTAGGAAAAGGATCCCTGGCAGACATAATTATGGGACTTTGTGACTGCTGAGATGCGACGGTGCTAGTCAGTGACCTTGCTGCCCCATGCCCAGTGTCCTACCAGTGGCAAAGGGGCTCTGGGACACTACAAACCTAAGGGCAATGGGTAGAAATAAATTCATGCAGGAAGAACAGGACACATTACTACCTGTATTTTGTCTCATCACCTGAGACTAACCAAAATCCCAAACTAAAATATCCCAAAGCTGTGCTTAAACAAAAATCCAATCACACTGTTTTCACTCGCACTGATAAATCCTTTTCTGTTTCTCTTGGTGATGCCTAGAGCTGGAGTGTTAATGACATTTTGCTCCGGCTCTGTTTTCAACACCGCTGATGACAAGTAGGTGCCAGCAGCTGGCTGAAGCAACAGTTGCTGCAGATCCAGTGTCAGAGTGTGACAGACATGTGGATGGCTGCTGTAGCTGGGAGGACACGCACCCTGTGATTCCCTGTCAGGTGCCACAGCATGATCAAAGCTCAGTCCTTTCCCTTGATCTCTGTCCTTTCCTCCTCCTTTTCCCTGTGGAGCTGTCGGCTTTCCTCTCTCGTGCTTGGAGCCACTTGGTTTGGCTGACACAGGGGATTTACCTCAATTAAACTGCACTGAGACAGGAGAAATGTGTGAAACAAGGAAATTCTTTGCCAGCAGTAGATGTGAAGCAAATGGTGCTGGAAACCAGCACTGGAACAGGCTGCCCAGAGAGGTTGTGGAGTCTCCTGCTCTGGACATGTTCCTGAGCGGGGCTGGACTAGATGATCTTTTCAGGTCCAACACAGCCCCCATCATCCTGTGCTTTCATGATATTCACAGCCATCTATAGCAACTTCATCCCATCAGCTCTCTCGCAGACCTTTCAGAGTGATCTAAAGCCTTTAGCCAAAGGATTTCTCTGGCTGCCCACAGGCCTTCCATTCTTCTTTCCTGAGCAATTATGCTGAGGAGGGCCAGGGTCCCTTTTCCTGCAGCTAGCAGTCTTTTCTTGACTGTTCCCACTCTCTGCAGCAGCATTCTGCTCAGTTCTGACCTTCCTCATCCTTTATTGATCCCTCCTCTAGTGCCCAATGAACAGGACCCAAACTGAGGACTAAGTTTGGAAATGATGATGCAGTTGCACTGCCAGAAAATATCCATCAGCAGCAGAGAGGGGATCCTACTGGGAGCCAGATGCTGTCCAAGGTTGGGTTTGATTCCATTGTGAAGATAGCAGGGCTGATTAGTGCTGAAAATGCTGACTTTGCCAGTCCTCCTACACTCCTGAGAAAATTACAGTACTCTACTAACAAACCTCCTCTTTCCCCTTCTCTGCCAGGCCAGTCCTGGCTCTCCCTGTGCATTGTGGCATCACCTATGCATGAGCTGGCACTTGCCAAAGCATGGGAACGTCAGAGGCTCAAAGCACAGAGCCAGCTCTCTCCAAAGCGTCAGGTACAAAGATGTCCACAAAGCCCTTCACTGTGACCACGGATCAGAAACACCACCCCAAACTACTGAGCCCTTGGCAGGAAAAATAGCCAAACAGCAGAAAACAGAAAAACCTAGCTCTTCTGCAGCAGATTATTGACCACTAAATATGACCTGCAGTTTTCTTGCTGTGGGAAGGGTTTTGTCAACTCAACTGCCTCAACTCATGTGGCAATACTGCGTTTTCTCTCCTAAAAGTGATAATATTTGATTAGAGTAAGAGGCTGGAGGCTTTGCTAAAGCAACATGGAGTTATGATTCAGCACGGATAAGTTCTTCCTAAGTTCTCCAGCCACAGAACCTCTTAAAGCGTCTACATAATGCAATAAGGTTGTTTATACCTGTAGCACACTGCTTATCAGTGGATCTAACTGCACCTTCAAAGGGGTCTCGAGTGCTTGGAAGCAGCAGTTTGGTTAATTAATAATGTAAAACCAAACCCAACAAAGGCAAAGCATCAGTGGGGTTCTACAGAAATTAGCTTCCATTAGACTTAATCAGAGCAGCATCTCTCATTCCCTGGAGAACACAGATGCAATTTATCCCTTGAGCTACACACTTGCTTTTGGAGTCTGACCCATTGTATCATTAACATCTAATATGCAGAGCACCATCAGCAATGCTACGTAGACCAAAATAACAGCTTGTTTTATTAAGCCATGATTTACATGCCCTCAATGGTTAAGAGTTGCTTTCAAACAGGGGGCAGAAGCACAAACTAGTCCATTACCATCCTTTTCCGAGAGGCCCCAGCGTCGCTGTCAGCACATCCCTGTTCCTCGGCAGAGTCAGGCATTAATTCATGACTTTTCCTGGGGAGCCAGGGCTGGCTGGGTTCCCACCGTGCTGAGCTGGAATGCGAAGCTGCCCCTTCCTGGCACGCTGCTGGGGTCAGCCTCTGCTATTGACTCAGCTGACCCTGTTTGCACTTGGGTTGCTAACCGGACCCCTCTGACACCATGGAGATGACTCCTACTCAAACATTTGGCTTCACGAGAGGCCAACTTGCGGATAACCTGTGAACTGGAACGTGGCACAGAAATTCACGGGAAAAGCACATGCTCGTCATGATGGAAACACACGGGATGCCTCTAGTCTATAATGTGGCTAATTTGCTTGGGTTTAGGGTGTTGTTTCCTAAAGACAAGATGAGGGAGCTTTCACATCTGATCTGCTTTCTCTCTTCTATATATTTAATCACGCTTTGATACTGAAACAGATTCTCATTAGATGTCTCCTTACTCCAAGCAGCACCCAGGCTTCTTGGTTCTCCCACGAGAGCAAAGCTGCAGCACACAGGTCTGCACTGCACGCACACAGAGTCAGTCTAAACTTTACTGAAACGTCATGAAACTTTCCTCCTTGCACTAGCAACCTACCCTTTCAAACCTAAATGCTATTTTCATTTTCACCTGCTCCAGTCCTACCCCAGGGGATCTTTGTACCTTACCTCTACCCACAGACCTTATTCAGGCACTGGAATGGACTACCCGAGGTGGTGGCTGAGTCACCATCTCTGGATGAGTTTAAAAGACACTCAGATGTAGCATTAGGGGATCTGGTGAACTTAGAGTAGGGTTGATGGTTGGACTCGATGACCCCAAGTGTCTTTTCCAACCCAATTCTATCATTCTATTCCTTCTGGACGAGGATGCTGGAGTCCATCCTGGCTTCTGTGAGGAGGCCTAAAAACCTCCTCAGCTTCTTGAACAGAAAAATTCTCTTGAGCCCAATTGCTCAAGTTAAGGGTGGGTTTTCCTGTGATTTCCAAGCTGATCTGCTGCCTTCACTCAACACTTCTCCAAAAACCTCTCCTTGGAATTCACAGGAGGTCACAGATTCCTTAACCAGCCAATGCAACTAATCTGAGCTTGGATTCTTAGGCTGCATGGATCTACTACATGCAGAAGGGAAGACTCTTGTTTCTGAGTACTGTAGCTTCTTCTTGCCCTGGCACCATAGAGTGCTCATGCTGAACTTGCTCCCAAACACCTTGTTTTGCTCAGGGGATGCTCAGACCCACATCTCCATTCTGAGCACAGCACAGCAATACCGATCCCCTTCTCGAATGTAAACACAGCCCAGCATCCCAGTGGCTGTGTTATTCTAAGTGGCTGCGATATGGCCACAGCAGAGCTACCAAAGCACTGGATTAGACGTACGTGTTTTGCAAGCCGATCCAATTTTAACTCATTCATTTATTGGCATCACAGGCACTTCAGCTACCTCGCTCGGGTGTTGTGCAACCAAGAACAAGAGCCAATGTTTTCAAAGTGCCTAAAGCTATGCGTGTGAAGCCAGCAGCTCGGATAATGAAGCTGACTTCCCGATTAGAAGCTTCATTTTCCTTTGATATGCCTCAAAATTCATCAAACATAATTAGGTTGTAACTATCAAGCTATTTTATGAATACGGTCCTACAATAATGAACACAACTTTGAACGCACTGTATTCATCAGCAACATTGGCTTCAGATGCCACAAAACAATTCGATCTAGGGGATCCTGCTGTGGCAAGGGGATTGGACTGGATGATCTTTCGAGGTGTCCTCCAATCCCTAATGTTCTGCGATTCTATAAAAACTAAAACCACCAGCTAAACCCTCAAAGGTTCCTGGTGTTTAAACCTATAAATGTCAGGGTTCTTATCTGCATTTGCTTTTTTGAGACAAGAAGTCTTCCCACTATTGCACTGACCCCAGAAGGGGCTACAAAACTCTGAGGAAGCAAAAAGAAATAAAAGCTTCTATCTTCATTCTCTTCTTTTTAAAGAAAGAGAAGGGAAGCTCATATAAAGTAACATGATTGTAGGAGCCAGGGGCATTAGAGACTATGGATTCTATGGGTTCACTGAGTTGAAATACATCTAGACTCGGCAATTCAGAGTCATAAATTGCTTTTGATCTCTTTTCCCTTTCACACATGCAATGAAAAAGAAATCTCTCGCCTCACTCCTGACTTGAACCTATTTACGAAGCAGGAACAAGACTCACATTGTGAAGATGATATAAAATCAGCAAGAAGTTATGAGTTATAATCACACAATTAACCAATCACTAATAGCAGTAAATCATAGAATCATTAGGGATCGGAAGGGACCTCGAAAGATCAATGTTTAATTGAAGTAAAAGTATAGGAAATAAAAAAAGATAGGGCAATTAAAGAGGATATGAGCTCCTCAAGCAAATAAGTTGACTCCTGATTCCAATTCCCTTTCTGTAATGCTAAGGACATTTCTTACTTACCAGAGAGTGGTGATTTATAACTTGCTATGTGACATGATGGATGTACACGAAGCCGCTTGAATTTTACCCAAAAAATATTGGAGAGATGTAAAATAGGCTGGTCCATCACCTTAGCAACACTGAAACCTGTGCTCATGGCTTCAAAATTTATGGAGCAAGTGGCAATAGGCTAATGTGTTCGGTCATTGTTGTTCAGAAGTAAAGCGGTGCTTCAGGAGAGAGGAAATTCTTGGTGATTGATTCCTTCTCTCATTGCACTCACAAGCAAAGGCCTTGATCTAATTCTCAATAAAAATCAAGAGAGGCACTTCCAGTGAACCTTCCCTGGACTCCAGATGAGTTAACAGCTAATTCTGTGCGCTGCTCACACGCTGTCTGCCTCCGAGTAACTTCTAAAGAAAGTTGTTCACGTCTGATTTTGCAGAGTCTTTGACTCTTACACATCCTAATCTACCCCAGGATGCCATTAGCCTTCTTGGCCACCAGGGCACAATGCTGGTTCATGGTCTTCCTGCTGGCCACCAGGACCCCCAGGTCCCATTCTCCTCTGCTGCTCTCCAACAGGTCAGTCCCCAACCTACACTGGTCCTCGGGGTTGTTCTTGCCCAGATGCCAGACTCTACACTGCCCTTGTTCTAGTTCATTCACTGTCTCCCTGCCCAACTCTCCTGCCTGTCCAGGTCCCGCTGAATGGCAGCCCAGCCTGCTGGGGTGTCGGCCACTCCTCCCAGTTTGTGTCATCAGCAAACTTGCTGACACTGCTCTCTAACCCCGCAATCTTTATCTAATTCATTGCCACTACATAGAATGGCAGTGCCCTAAATCCTGAGCACCAAATGCAGAATGGAGTTGTGCTGTGAAGGCATCTCACTCATTCCATTTGCATGGAGATGCCTTTCTGTGATTCCTTTAGACTGGATTTCACATGCTCGCACAACTCCCAGACTTGTCCCTATGCCATCTAATGATCTGCAATCACTCCCACAGCCTGCAACTGAACACTGAATGTTGAAATCCCGCTTGTCTGAACCAAGATTATTTCAAACGTGGGCAAACACGATGCCTGGTAGGTGTCCCTCTCTAAATATATCAAAGAATAATCCATGTGCATGTTCAATTGCCAAGACACGTGGCTTGGCAGCCTCACTGTAGTGAGATAAATATTCTGCTGTTCAATAGTGAAGAGACACCTGGGCTCAAAGGAACTCCAGGTGAAGCACCCTGAGGTTAAACCTGTGATTTTGACATGTCATAGAATCATAGACTCATTCCAGTTGGAAAAGACCAACAAGATCATCAAGTTCCATTGTCATTTCTTGCTCTATGCTGAGAACTTAGCATGGAATTCTTCGTCAAACCCATCAGCCATGACAGTGAAAGATCTCCACAAAACCAAGCCAATGCATTTTTGGGAGAGCAGGCCACTGAGATGCTCTACAAGGGCCATCACTGCTTTCTACATCAGCAAGAACAGAGGCAGAGATGGGTTAAACCAGCCCAAGCACGTCTGAAGGCCAGAGATGAGTTCAACCCTTCCCACTGCCAGTAAGGCCTTTGGGTGCTCGTGCTCCTGCAATGAGCTTTGCCTCAGCAGATCTTTTTTTCATCCATTAACATTATGGCTGTACTGGGTCCATGCTGGTTGGCTATGGATGATCTCACAAAGGAGAAAAGACAACCTCAGCCACCTAAACACTTGCTCTGGTCCTGGATCATCTCTGCTGCTGTTGCTCCACAGACCACAAGGGAGACTCTCTAGATAGCCTGAGTGCCCAGTTTGCAAGTTACAGGGAACTGGACAGAGACTGATAATGTATTCTTAGATCTAAGTGGCTGCCAAGAACCCCCATGAAAATAAAGCAGAGCTGCCTGCGAGAGCAGTTGAAGACAAGTTAGTGTTTATCAGCAGATAACTGCCAGGCTTAGATACTCCAAACAGCAACACGAATTTAACGTTTAGGCACCCAAAACACTGAAACCCAGACTGCCAGATGGACAAACCCCATGGTTTTAACAAGAGCTGAAAGAAAGAAGGTTGGAATTGTAAAGAACTGCTGGGTTCACACAGTAGAACTGTCAGAGAAAAAGCATGGTTTAATGCTTGGCAAGCAGGGAAGTAAATTCAGCTCCTGTTATATCTTCTGAGGGGAAAAACGTGTAACAGCAACCCCAGGCAAATCACAGAGTCACAGAATGTTAGGGATTGGAAGGGACCTTGAAAGATCATCCAAGTCCAATCCCCCTGACACAGCAGGATCCGCTAGATCCAGTTGCACAGGAACATGCCTAGGTGGGTTTTAAACATCTTCAGAGAATGAGACTCCACAACCCCCTGGGCAGCCCCTTCTAGTGCTCTGTCACCCTCACTGGGAAGATGTTCTTTCTCATATTGATGTGGAACCTCCTCTGTTCCAGCTCACACCCGTTGCCCCTT